>SKCR01027441.1:0-111311 GCA_019454045.1 Zanthoxylum bungeanum
ACAATATTGACTTTCGACAATCCATATACCTCAAACCTGACTAATGTATGGACCAAATAACCCTAATGACTGCGATCAGTATCCATCCTCTCGAGCTCGTCCTCCGAGTAGACTTGCAAAACAGAAACACTGGATAGTATGAGGTTAGATCATTTGAACGATCTAGTGAGTGAACAGTTTAAAATGGGAACTAAAATGCTTTATGAAAACCAACTTCATAAAATAGAAAACATTTCGTTTTTACAAGAAAAATAGTCTATTTGGAAAACTCATTTTATCTTAAAATCTCTTTAGGTAAAATTTTCCTGAAAATATCTTTCTTTTTGTAAAACTCTGAGATATCTCGTAAACTATATCTTTCTGAAACTTTTTTATAAATTTTCCACTTTTGAAAATCTCATATGAAAAACAATTGACGCATAGGGGCATTATGTATCATTGTCCCTTCACACGCGTAACTTGTGCCTTGGGGAGTTATGTCTCACCGTCCATAAAGTCACTGAACTAGAGTCAGGAGTGCTAATCAATGTTGTCATTCTGGCCCTGAATCTAGGATCTAAGAGCATCATGCAGCACTGTTACCTTAGTCTTAAAACTATATGTGCACATATCTGATGTATTTGTCAATTCCAAAATCCATCAATTTCAAAAGTCTTTGAGATTGGTTATTTTTCGCAATCTATAAAGAAAATCATAAAAATAAATCATCGCAATATATCAAAAGCATAATAACATTTTCTCATCTCCTCCAAACATATTTAACTCATCATAACATTTTAGCAATTTGGTCTCATCTCAAAATATAACTTAATTATAAATAAATTTATATAACTTTATAAAATGAAGAAGACATTATGAAAAGAAAATATTCACTCATTGTGCTATGGAAAATCAATGGTGGTTAAGGGAGTGGGTGACCGTCGAATATCCTGGTATCGATCTTGAATCAAGTTTCTTCTTATCCAAATGTGTTTCATAAGCTCTATTTTCCTCTTCTAACCTTGTTGTGAGTTGATTTTCACTTGCTTCATCTTAAAATTTGATAAGAAAATGAAGAAACATCAAGGTTGCTTCTTCTAGGGTGCTCGGCCAAAGGGGAAACATGAATTGAGGTACTTGGCCAAAATTGGGGTTATAAGTTAAGCTAGACTTGTTTTTATTTTTGGTTAGGGGCCTATATGTAATATTAATATTAATTAGGCTTTATTTTAGAGTTTGGCCCACTAAATAATGTTAGACTTATTATGCCTATCTCCAATATGGCCCATTGGACCACTAAGTCATCTCCAAAATTTTTGTTAATGCTTGCAGAAAAATTCTTATCTAAGTCACTGCATTACGACTTTAGTTGAGCTGTGAAATTTCGAGTCATTATAGTTTCTTTCAATTGGTATCACAGCTCAGAGTACCAAGGTCTGATTCCTACTTTTATTTTATGTCATTTTCATATTATTTCTAAACTGTTTTGAGTCATCACAAGTTATCTATTGTGAATCTTAGTTTTGATTATTACATGCTTTTTCTTTCTTCTCGATTTTCTAGAGTTCTTTGTGTTTTTGTTCTTCTCTTTAATCTGATCATTTTCTTGTTTAATCTTGCATTTTCATTGTGTTTTTTAACCATTGAATTCAGTTGAAAAAAATTTAAATCGGTTCAGTTTCGAGCCTGAATAGATTAAGACTTGGTACTTTTGCACTTTCTTATTTTGGTTGCTTCATTAGTCATACAATCTTATTGATCTTGTATAATCTTGAATGAGATTATTTTGTTTCTTACATATTTTGGTGTCGATTACGATGAAACTTTTTCACCCGTTGCCATGATTAAATCCATTCGGATAATGCTTGTTATTGCTACATATTTCGATTACGAGATATGGCAGATGGACGTCAAAATCACTTTCCTTAACGGAAACCTTTTGAAGGATGTTTATATGCAACAGCCTGACGGTTTTGTCGTACCAAGACTTGCAAACAAGGTTTGTAAGTTAAATTGATCCATTTATGGATTGAAGCAAGCATCGCGTTCTTGGAACCAACGTTTTGATGAGATCATAAAAGAATATGATTTCGTTCAAAATGAGGATGATCCTTGTGTATATAAGAAGGTTAGTGGGAGTGCACTGACATTCATTGTCCTTTACGTTGATGATGTATTGCTTATTGGCAATGACATTCCCATGTTAACATCGGTGAAAGCTTGGTTTCATTAAAATTATCTATGAATGATCTGGGAGAAGCAGCCTTTATTCTAGGAATAAAGATCTACAGGGATAGATCTAGAAAGCTACTTGGACTCTCCCAGAGCACGTATATTGACAAAGTGTTGAAAAGATTCAACATGGATCAGTCCAAGAGGGGACTGTTGCCAGTGTCACATGGCGTCACTCTATCTAAGGACATGTGTCCTAAAACTCAAGATGAGAGAGACAACATGAGTCAGATACCGTTCGCCTCGGCAGTCGGATCGATCATGTATGCCATGATATGTATGCGACCTGATGTCTCGTATGCTTTGAGCATGTGTAGTCGCTATCAGGCCGATCCAGGTGATAGTCACTGGATGGCGGTTAAGAATATCCTTAAGTATCTTAGACGAACTAAGGATGCTTTCTTAATCTATAGAGATGGAGAACTTGAGGTAACTGGGTATACAGATGCAAGTTTCCAAACCGATAAAGACGAATACAAGTCGCAATCCGGGTACATATTTTGTTTGAATAACGGAGCAGTAAGCTGGAAATCTTCCAAGCAAGAGACTGTTGCCGATTCAACAACAGAAGTGGAGTACATTGCTGCAGCTGAAGCAGCAAAAGAGGCAGTTTGGATCCGAAAATTCCTAATTGGATTAGGAGTAGTTCCGTTAGCAGCTGAGCCCGTTCCATTGTATTGTGACAATAACGGGGCTATAGCGCAGGCTAAGGAACCACGGTCTCATCAACGATCCAAGCATGTTCTTCGACATTTCCATATGATTCGTGAGATCATACATCGTGGCGATGTGAAGATCGAGAAGGTCACATCAGAGGACAACATTGCAGATCCGCTGAAGAAAGTTATTCCTCAGCAAAAGTTTGAGCGACATGTACATAGTTCAGGTATTAGATGCTTGAGTGACTGGCTATAGGCCAAGTGGGAGATTGTTAGACAATTATGACCCATAGCTTCACTATTTGTAAAAGACATTGTGGTTTGTACAAATTAATTATGTAGCAATGAAATTGCATTTTATCATTTTGTAATTTGATTACTTGAATATATAAATGATAAAAGTCCCTATGATTAGTTCCAGATTATAAGATATGAGACAGTATCAATCCATAAAGGTTTAATCATTAAATATCCCTAGTCGTAGTATTATCGAGACTGGACATCGATAATGCGGAATAGACTAGTATTGCACTTGTGCGTGTTATGAAAGCGTAACGGCATAGTTCTCATATATTTAAGTATTGGATATTTATGCAAGTGTGATAGGAGGTTGTGTTTACCGATTGTACGGAAACAGCTTCGCTCTGGATAGACCCATCGGAATCCCATTGGTAGTATGACTATGTGTCTATGGGAGTCCGCATCAGGGTAGGTGTATTTGGTCTTAACCTGAGACTTACATCGCTAGTACTTGCGACAATCAATACGCTTTGGTTTTGGTCATCCAGGACTTTAACAGGTTCTGAGTACGCCTCTTCTGGGTTTATTGAGAATCGTAGTGTATTGGGTGTGATGTCAAGATGGAATTATCACTTCAGTCATATGGAGAAGATGATCACGCAGGGATACAGAACTGGTACTCTAAATGGTTGCAACCGTCGGGATAATATGACAAGGTCATGATTATCCGATTAAAGAGACTAGTTGCTTGTAATCTGATATATGCTTCGTACGGGGCATACAATATTCCAGCCCCAGGCCTTGCATGTGACATTCGATACTGGATCGCATTACGCAATAGTATGTATACTACGCCTTATATAGATTATATATTCTATTAAGAATATTTCTAGAGAATTGGGTAGGCACGGTGCTTTGCTAGAAGCCAACCATGTCTCGTAAATCGATAAAAATGTAGTACGAGGTACGTACGTATTCGGATAGTCCAACGACCGGATTTACTGCCAACATATCCAGGGATCTCATGGGTCGCTTCCCGAAGATTCACCGATGACGAATGATTCGAACTTAATTAATCTGGGATTAATTACGGAGAGATTTTATCTAGGATAAAATACTATTAGAATAGAGAGAACGATTAATTTGGAATTAATCGATATAATAATATATTCGATATATTAAACGAAATTAGATTTCGACGCGGAATTAAAATTAGATTTTAATTCGGGCTAACGAATTAATTTAGAAATAATTCGCTAGCGACGTGAATAGTAATTTTGCTTGGCATTATTATTTAATTAAATTTGATTTAATTACGTCACAACGGAAAATTCGTTAATTCAGAATTAACGAACCCGAGCCTGGAATGTGTTTGCGAGGCCACTCCGATTTTGAATCTAGTGCGGCCGTAAGTCACATCGCTTGTCACATCACATGTCACTTTAGTGATGGATGTCAAGTCACCTTTTGGTGAATGACAACCAGTCATTATTCATGATGGTGGTGGTTGTGGGCAATTAATGCCATTTTGGCTCCAAAATTGGATGTGCTTTTTGGAAAAGCTTTTACCAAAATTTTGGAAATACTTTTGCATTATTGTTTTTGGAAAACAAAATCAAACAAACATAAACTCTCTCTCTCTCTCCCAAACCTCACATTGCCGTGAGCCTTATTGAAGAACAAGAATGATTGTTTTTCTTTCTCTTCACTTGCTAGCACATTCAAGGATCATTCAAGGTGTTAGGGAAACCCATCTTTGAGCTTGGAATCAACACAAAGCTTGGAGCTTGGATTCAACTCTTCAACAAAAGGAGCACCTTGGTCGAATACTTGGAGGAATTTTTATGTTCATCGTCTTCAACCATCTTATCTTTGTAAGTATGATTCCGCCATACTTCTTATATTTATTCACATGTTTTTTATGCTTGAATGATCTTGGGACAACTTTAGAAACCAACAAAAAGTCCAACTGAATCTAAATGACGATGGTCATAAACGCAAGCATAAAGGGATAGTTTCTATTAGTCCTACAACTACAGTTCATGTGTGGGTTTATCGGGGTATGGAAAAAGGCTCTCGTCGACGAAGGATTGCCCACAACTAGGACTCCCCACTCAAGGGTTCAAGCGACCAAGTGAGCGCACCTTTTTTATACGCTAAGGTACGTGCCAACGAGTTAAGATGCTTGGCTGACTGTCAAATGGATTTCTCATTGTAGATTCCCCAGAGGGAGGGTGGAACGAACTCTCTTAAATACCCAAGCCTCTTAGGCTCTTATCGCCTTGGTGACAGGAATAAACAATATGTCCTCCAAATTAGTCCATCACGGTAAGCTTCGAGTAAATGATTATCTAGGTGCCTTCACATCTTTTCCTTATGGAAAGGTTTGTGAATGAAGGAAGACATCAAACCATTACATAGCTCTAATAATGCCTTTGATCAAACCCTTTCAACCCACTATAGACACGGTTAGCTAATGCATAAATCACAAACATTACAAGACATTCTTTCGGGGCCGATTCTCTATCCCCAGTGGAGTCGCCAGACTGTAGAACATAGAAATCGGCGACGCGTGTTCTAGGCTCGCGGCCTAGTTGGGAGTACGGAGTAGCCCACGGGGGAACTAAATCGGAGAAATAACATGGAGTCGCCACCCAGTATGAACTGGGAAAATGATTTAAGGACGCACTCAACCCTTGCAATGGAAGACCTCAAACCGTTGGTTCGGAATGGTCCCTTACTTATGCCACTTGTAATGAACGGATTTGTGAAATAATCTAACCAAGTCTACGTAACATACATACGCAAGAATAACCTATATCTAAATTGGCATACTACCTATATCTAAGTTTGCATGCATAAAAGTAAGTTGACATAACGATAAACACACAATTTCATAAACATATTAAATAAATAAATGCGGAAAGATAAATAAACAATAACAGTAAAAGCATAAATATTAAAAAGATCTAACTAAGCATATAATGGGGAAAGAAATAACTAAGGAAAGAAACATGCATAAAACATGATGAAGGGATATACCCAGTGCGTGCGCATTCGTGTAGCGTTCGTAAACGCATTCGAACGGTAAACAGAATGCACGCGTTCGAGTAGCGTTTGGTAACGCGTTCGAACGGTAAATAGAATGCACGCATTCGAGTAGCGTTTGATAACGCGTTCGAACGAGCCAAGGCAGAATGCATACGTTCGTGTAGCGTTTGATAACGCGTTCGAACAGAATCACAAAAACGATACCTCTAATCACATACACCTAAATCATGAATAAAAAATGAACATACTAAACAACTAAATCATGCATAAATGAAAATAACATACTAAACGATTAAATCAAGAATAAATATGAGATTGGATGAAACGAAATATGTGTGTCTCTCAAGTGGTACGTGGAGTTGTTTCCCAAGTACAGACCGCATTACCGTCCATTCGGATTCGGCTATGGAATTTACGTCTGGGTTTCCATCCAATATACCATAAGAGATAACACATATTTCATTCATCCCATGGCCACAATATTCATGAATCCACAATACACATGCGAAGAAATAATAACAAAAGAACGGGAATAAATAAAAAGGTGCCCTCAGGTCTAACCTCTTAAGTCGTCTCTTGGAAGTGCGTTATGCGACCGTTGGAAGGGTTAATGCTCCGCAACTCCTCTGGTTCAATGGTTCGTTGTTTTCCTTCGTTACCTTGCTGTTACAGGCTGCTATTTCCTCTATTTTAGGCTGCTGTTTCTGGTCACTGTTCTCACGATAATTGGGGACTGTTTTTACAGTTTTTAGGTGTGTTGGGGTGCAGTTTTTTGCTATTTTGGTGTTGTTTTTGGCGTGGATTGGGACTGCTGTATAGGGTTGTTTGTGCGGGAATTAGGGCTGCTGTATATGGCTGTTTCTGTGGTAGTTTAAGGTAATTTAGAGCGCAGTTTTGTGCAGTGGATGGGAGCTGTTTCAGGCTGTGATGTGATTTGCGGCAGTGTGAGGGCTGTTTTCGGTGGTTGCTGGGGTAATTTTCAGAGGCAGTTTTGGTGATGGATGAGGTGTGTTTCTGGCTGTGATTTTCGGTGATGCATGGACTATTTTTCTATGCTTTGGGCGTGAATGAGCTAGGGTGTGAAGGGTTGTTTTAGGCTTCTTTTTATAGGCAAGGATTGAGGTTTACCTTATGTGAATAGGGAAAGGATATTGTGTACTTATGGGGGATATTTGATTTTGTGTGTCATAAGGAAATGATCTCATTATCTAGGAAGGTAAATGGATTTGATTTGATTTGATTTTTTTTTTAGTTTAGGTATGTGATTTAATTGGATTTGGAAGGTGATTGATGAGATTTGATTTGAATCTTTTTATTTGGGAATGTGATTTGTCTTGATTTTAGCATGTGTTTAATGTGTGATTTTGTTATTTTGGAATACTTTGGGCGTGGCTTTGGTCTTCTTGGGCGTGAGTTTGGTCCATTTTGGTGGGCTTGGTGTGTAGCTTGGTGATGTGTGGGCTTGGTGTATGACTTGCGGGGGTTTGGGCCAAGGATAAGTTTAAAACAGAGATCTAGCGAGCAAACCCGAAGCTAAGCAAACGAATTAAATCCAACAAGGTGTCAATTTCTGACTCTTCCATTCCGACGTCCGTTTCCTGCGACTTCCATAACTTAAAGAGGTAGTGTCTCCATGTGAGACTCATCATCGGGACTTATATGCAAAAATGCAGTGCCTACACTCGGTTAAGTAGGATGTGGAGATAAAAAAAATTTGTTTCCTTTTAGAAGTGCTCCAAGCTCCTCTCTTTGATTGTATGGTGAGCTCCAATCTTGGTGAATGAATCCCAAACTCAATGGATTGTTTCCCTATCACCTTTGTAGACTCTTTAAGTGCTAGCTTAGGAAGAAAATTGCAACAAAAATCTTCCATTGGTGTTATTGTAACTCTCGGCAATGTGAGAATTTTAGAGAGAGAGGGAGAGTGGCTTTCACGCCAATTGTGTAGAGAAGAGTGAATGATGAGTGAAAATGTTAGTAATGTAAAAGGTGAAAATGATTTTCCAAAAATCAAAAACATATACCAAATCCAAGATTTGGTATAGGTCACTCAACTTTTCATAATAAAATAATGAAATGTGTCTTACAAGTTAACATAACTAATACTAACTTACATCACCATAAAGTAAGTTGTTTGACTAGTGATGGGACTTGTGGTGGGCCCCACTTGATTCAAAATCCGAGTGGGCCCGCAAACACATTCCGGGCTCGGGTTCGTTAATTCCGAATTAACGAATTTTCCGTTGTGACTTAATTAAATCAAATTTAATTAAATAATAATGCCTTGCAAAATTATTACGAAAGTCGCTCGCGGATTAATTCTAAATTAATTTGTTTGCGCGAATTAAAATCTAATTTTAATTCCGCTATGAAATATAATTTCATTTAATATATCGAATATATTATTTTATCGATTAATTCTAAATTAATCGTTCTCTCTCTTCTATTCGAATTTTATCCCAGATAAATTCTCACCGTAATTAACCCCAGATTAATTTTCTCTCTCTCATAATTAATCCCAGATTAATTATGTTCGAGTCATACGTCATCGGTGAATCTTCGGGGAGCGACCCATGAGATCCCTGGATATGTTGGCAGTAAATCTGGTCGTCGGACTATCCGAACACGTGCATACCCGGTACCACGTTCTTACCGATTTACAAGACATGGTTGGCTTCTAGCAAAGCACCGTGCCTACCCAATTCTCTAGAAATATTCTTTAAGGAACATATAATCTTTGTCAGGCGTAGTATACAGCGTATTGCGTATTGCGATCCAATATCGGATGTCACATGCAAGGCCTGGGGCTGGAATAGTGTTTGCCCCGTACGAAGCATATATCGGATCACAAGCAACTAGTCTCTATAATCGGATAATCATGACCTTGTCATATTATCCCGATAGTTGCAACATAATAGAGAACCAGTTATGTATCCCTGCGTGATCATCATCTCCATATGACTGAAGTGATACTTCCGTCTTGACATCACACCCAATACACTATGATTCTCGATAAACCCAGAAGAGGTGTACACAGAACCTGTTAAAGTCCCGGACGACCAAAACCAAAGCGTATTGATTGTCGCAAGTACTAGCGATGCAAGTCTCAGATTAAGACCAAATACACCCACCCTGATGCAGATTCCCATAGACACATAGTCATACTACCAATGAGATTCTGCGGGGTCTATCCAGAGGGAAGCTGTTTCCGTACCATCGGCAAACACAACCTCCTATCACACTTGCATAAGTATCCAATACTTAAATATATGAGAACTATGCTGGTACGCTTCCATAACACGCACAAGTGCAATACTAGTCTATTTCGTATTATCGATGTCCAGTCTCGATAATACTACGACTAGGGATATTTAATGATTAAACCTTTAGTGGATTGATATTGTCTCATATCTTATAATCTGAAACTAATCATAAGGACTTTTATCATTTATATACTTAAGCAATCTAATTACAAAATGATAAAATAACAATTTCCTTTGTCACATAGTTAATTTGTACAAAAACCACAATGTCTTTTACAAATAGTGACGCTATGGGTCATAATTGTCCAACACGATGTGCATGGCATATTTTGGATTTATGTGTAAAAGATGGTTTGAAATCTTTAAACTCTCATATTACACCCATTAAAAAATAATTAATTTAATTTGGTCATATTCTAAAATTAGAAGAGAATGGCGTACTTTTTATAAGCAAAATAGTGTTAGGCCGAAAAAATTAGGCCATGATATTCCAACTCGTTGGATTTCTACTTATTTTTTACTAAATGAAAGTTTTGAATATAAAAATTTATAATGTTCATTTGTTGCTCACTATCAGTATAATATAGTTTTATATCCCAGCCATTGGGAAGTTTATTCAAAAAATTTAGAGATTTTAAAAGTTTTTAAAGATATTACGAATATTTTAACTGGTGTTTATTATCCAACTTCAAATATTTTCTCCTTACAAGCCTTGACATTGTTGGCGTAAAGCCGAACCTAATATTTATATAAATGAATTTGATGATGTTTTAGATGATCCTAACGACTAATTTGATGATCCTAACAATGTCATTAATGATTCTTCAAATGTAATTAAAAATGTGTTGCATCAATGAGGACAAAATGACTTAATTATTACAGAGATATGCTATTACTTTATCTTATTGCTTTCGTTTTGGATCCAAGGTTTCAAATTAAAGATTTGAAAAATATTTTTCAAAATTATTATGCTTTATTAGGTGAAAGAACTGTGATTATTTCTTCAATTATTAATAATATTAGGAAACTTTACTGATTTATATAATGATTATGTTAGTAGATATAATATTAAAATAGTTGATACGACACAATCTCTGAATACACCAATTGAACAATCTCAGCTTCATGCTAGTAGAAGTTGGTTAATGTAGCGAAATAAAAAATCAAAGTCCACCAATACCACCATTATTAATTCAGAAATTAATGCATATCTAATGATAAATTTCGAGTTTCCTCAAAGTGCTTTGGTAAGTGAGTAATTTCTTATCCATGATTGGTGGAAAAAACATCAAGGATTGTTTACAGTCCTGATTGTGATTACAAGGGAGTTATTAGCGACACCGGTCTCAACTGTATCTGTAGAGCAGATATTTAGTGTGGTCGACAATATTCTTGATAACAGAAGATCAAGGTTGAAACCGGATATGTTAGAAGCTCAAACATGTCTTGACGATTGGTGTAGGCGGAACGTCGTGAATAAGAAAATCAGTCGGAAATTTTTGAAGAGGTTTGTGTGATAATACGGACACAACTGGAACCGAAGGCTCAAGAACCGGACAGCCTTCCCCAGATGACGATGAATAAAATATTAATGTGGTAAGTTATTATAAATAAAATGTAACAGAACTACGTGAGTTTTAATTCATCTACGCCCCAACGGGATACATATGCAGCATATTTAAGTGCAAGCTCTTTTTTTTTCAAAATAATAAATAAATTTCAATATCTACTTTTAATCTTACTCTTTAATAAATCTTAAATTTTTTATTAATTTTATAATAATTTAAATTAATTTATTTACTATTTACTATATTTTTAATTTTTTTATTATTTTTATAATAAATTAATTTATTTAAGAAAATAAAAAAATTGGTTTCAAACCTTAAACCAAACCGCACGGTTCAGCCGGTTTTAAGGTTCGGTTGCAATTCGGTAAACCTTAAACCAAACCGAACCGTGCAGTTCGGCCGGTTAAGGTCCGGTTGCGGTTCGATTTTGGCCAAAATCGCAACCAAATCGTAGACCGGACCGTTGGTTTAAGGTTTAGTTGTGGTTCGACCAAAGCCAAAACAACAACCGAATCATAGATCGAACCGTTGATTTACGGTTCGATTGTGGTTCAGCCAAAGCTGAACCGTCAATCGTATGGTTTGGTTACGATTTCGTGTGTATGCCTAATTGAAAGACATAAAAAGAGCATTTATCTCAAAAATTGGGGTAATTTTTCCCCCAAACAAAAAATATATATATATATATAGGGGTAATTTAGTCATTCAGGAATTTCCTTCTAATGAGCAATGTTAACCTACCCTCCAGTACACCGAAAATTATATTATGTGCCGGGTGTATATGTCTTCTCTCTCACAGCAGGCGGGCCCACACAGTTGTGTGGGCCCACTACTGTGAGAGAGAAGGCATATACACCCGGCACATGATATACCATCTCCCAGTACACCAACGGCAACGGGTTCTACCCCAACATCAACGTCTCTTTTCATTTTTCAATGATAATCCACAATTTTTCCTAATTTAGAACGTTCCAAATAATATGACCTCAAGTACTTTCAGAAAATTATAAATTGACCCGTAATCTCTAAGTTGTTTTCAATTGGACCCCCTATCAGTTTCATCACATCTTCCTCATAAGTCATAAGAGAGAGAGAGAGAGCTATCTATCATCCATAGCCACCTACAATTCCGCTGTGTCCTCGCTTGAATTCTCCCTAAATAATCGGGCCTTTTTCAATTCTTTTAACCTCTTGTTTCTGGGTTTTTCCTCTTTTATTCTATTTTAAATATTTTTTCTTTTCTTTTCTTTTTCTGGGTTTGTGTTGTTTGGCAATCATTATATCCTTAAACAATCTTCTTGGAAAAGAAAAGATTTTAATTTATTTACATTGTTTTTATTTTTAGATCTATATAGTGAAAAATCCAACTTTTTAATTGCACTTTTGTGTCCCTTAAATGTACTTATGTTTATAACACCTCTGCATACAAAATTTGAAATACCCATTTGAAGTCTCTCTCTTTTTTTTCATTTAAGGGCTGCAAGAATTGACCATTTCATGGTTTCAAGATTGTAAAGTTTCCGAAATTTGGCAATACACTTTTGATCTTGGTAAATAAGAACAAATCTTTCTCTCTTGATCCGTCACAAAAAGAGAAGAAATGTATGGAACTCAAAGCAAAAGGGATTTGGCCTTAGAATTCCAAGCACAAATTCCATGCTTGAGACCAAGCATTCATGCAAGAAGAGCAAACATCATAGTCAAATTTCAAGACCTTTATGGGTTCACTGTTGAAGGCAATGTTGATGATGTTAATGTCCTAAATGAGGTGAGAGAGAAAGTGAGAGAACAAGGGCGTGTTTGGTGGGCTTTAGAGGCTAGCAAAGGTGCAAATTGGTATTTGCAGCCTAATATTGCTTCAATATCTGAAGGGATTGCCCTTAAATCATCACTTAAGTTGTCAACTTTGGCTAATGCTATGACATTGAAGAAGCTTATAAGGAAGGGAATCCCTCCTGTGCTTAGACCTAAGGTTTGGTTTTCGCTTTCGGGTGCGGCTAAGAAGAAGTCCACTGTGCCTGATAGTTACTACAATGATTTGACAAAGGCTGTTGAAGGCAAGGTCACACCTGCAACCAAGCAGATTGATCATGTGAGTTCATTCGAATGATTTCCTTTGTTCTGGGATAAGGTTTTTTTTTTGGGAAGATGTGTAGTTTGCATTAATAATTTGATATCATATATATGATTTTTCACTTTCATTTGTGTGTGATATTTTGATTTTGTTTGGATATGATTGGTTATTTTTGCTCTGTTGTCACAGATCCAAAGATATTAATTAGCATTATTTGCTATTGTAATTTTGAAGGATATGTTTTGTGGGATCAATAATATGCACTGATGATTCAGGAATTTGTCTCTTTAGTTAGTTACAAATTCTATCATCTGGGGTTTTGAGGACATTGAATCACATCGCAACATTGAATTATTGATACAGAAATGTGATGGTCATGTTTCGAATTGGAGACTTAGACGATTAAAGCACAATGCTTTTTTAGGAAGGGAACATTTAAGTAGCCTTTCGCCCTGATCTCCTCTTTTCTATTTCAAGTATGACTGTCATTATCTTTTCATATTCTTATCGTATTAAATAAATTGGACTTCAGCCTCTAAACAACCTCCGTAAGATGTATCTTAGGATGGTGCTGCTTAGTTTTGATCTAAACTCATTGAGTTTGGAAAGGAGGAACTTTTAAGATCTTTAGGAGTGTCATATATAGATTATTTTTATCAAATTTGTTTTTAGTCATGATTCTTAAACATCTTACAGTTATCATCTGGCATTTTTGTGTATGAGGCTATGACCATCACGATTCGGAAAGTGTTGTTATGGAGTAAATTTTTGAGGGGAGGTTGGGAGATTTAGTCTGTGCTTTATGTTGTCTCTTTGTATTTTCTTTCAAAGTAGGTGCTTTATGCAACTAAGAAACATTCTAAAGCTTGCTTTCCAAGAGATATTGCTTCTAGACCTTCTTTGTACATCATAATTGTACCTCACTTTTGCTTTTATTCTCTCTACATGATTGCAGGACCTCCCACGGACCTTCCCAGGTCATCCTTGGCTGGATACTCCTGAGGGTCATGCCACTCTCAGACGTGTTCTTGTAGGGTATTCTTTCCGTGATTCTGATGTGGGCTACTGTCAGGTGTGTTCATTTTCCGTTTTCCTTCACTTCAATGGAAATGTGTCGGCTTTAGGTGAAGTAATATGTGTCTCAAGTTTAGTGCGCTAGTGCACCACATAATCTAATTAAAATACTCATTTTCTGTTGCCTTTCACTTCAATGGAAAGGAGGAACTTTTAAGATCTTACGATGAATATCACCAGCTTTTGGAAGTTCTTTCTTGCATTATCTATCTCTCAGCCTCAAGTTCTTGCACCACATAATCTTATTAAAATACTCATTCATGTTTTCTGCCTATTGGTTTGCAGTTTGAGTCTAGAAAAAGTTCCCTGCCTTTAAAATTTACATTTAGGCACAGACACACTGGCATCATAAGTACTCTTCCACAATTCTTTTAAATGGTTATGATCTTTCTTTACAAGTTTAACTTACCTCAAGTTGCAGGGTTTCCAACTTGTCAATTGAATTATATTGTGTCCACTGACATCTTACTCCCTCGATTTGTGTACCTGATATCATTGCTTCTGAAGAATACGAATAACACATTAGATGGATTCACTGTGATCTTGTGTTTTGCATTATACTAAGTTTTTCTTGCACAGTTGCACCCCTTTGATAATTATTGTTTTGGTCGTAGTTTTCAAACTGAATTCATTATGAATTACATGGCCCTCATGCTAAGTGGAATTTACTAGGACTTTCTCATGAAAAGTTGCATCTTTGGTCAGGTTTCCAGCAACCACATTTTCTTATTTTCTAACCATTTTCTAAAGCATGAGTGACTTTCTCATGACCATTTTATGAAGCATAAGTGATTTTTATAAAACATTACCAATCTTCTTAGCTCTGAGTTGAATTATTTTGGCACAGGGCATGAATTATGTTGCAGCATTGTTGTTGCTTGTGATGAAAACTGAGGAAGATGCTTTTTGGATGCTTGCTGTCCTTCTGGAGAATGTCTTAGTTAATGACTGCTACACAAATAATTTATCAGGATGTCACGTTGAGCAAAGGGTTTTCAAAGATTTGCTTGTTAAACAGTGCCCTAGGTATGATGCACCCTTTCGTGAATTTGTTTATATTCATTATGTTCATTGTTGGTATCAATTAAAAATCAGAAAATGAAAACGCAGGATTGCCACTCATTTGGAAGCATTGGATTTTGATGTATCCCTTGTTGCCACTGAGTGGTTCTTATGTCTCTTCTCTAAAAGCTTGCCTTCAGAGGTGAGACAAATTCTTATTACATATCTTAAGTCTTTGTCTCAATTGCTCTTGTATCAAATACACTGAATTAGCTTGAGGTTGTTCTCTGACTGAGAAATCTGCTCTCTTCATGCACCAATTATCAGACAACTCTGCGGGTGTGGGATGTCCTTTTCTATGAGGGGGCAAAGGTTCTATTTCATGTAGCGTTGGCTATCTTTAAGGTGCCTCTTCTTCTGCCTTTGGACTCTTCAATATGCTTAATTAAGTTTATAAGTTATCGAATACCAAAAAAAAAAACCATTATGTCAGCCAGTAATGTATTAATTTGGGAGCTAATTATTGCAGATGAAAGAAGATGAGTTGCTCGTAACCCATCATGTTGGTGATGTAATTAACATTTTACAGAGAACCACTCATCACCTATTTGATCCTGACGAATTATTGACAGTAAGTGATCATTCATGGAAAATCAGAGAAAATCAAAGGCTTGCACAAACAAAATAAAAGAGAATAATGTATCAAGTTCAAAGCCATGAAGATAAAAAAAATATTTCATGTGCTGGCTGGCCACACACTGCATTGGCATGTTGACTAATATAGTGTTTGGTGGAGCGGTGAGGAGCGTTAACGCTAGCATTAATGCTCCTCCCCAAACTCACGATTTACGCTAGCGTAAGTCAACGCTCGAAAAGCTAGCTTATACTCTAACGGCATGATTTTATAATTTTGTCTTCCTGATACACAAGTTTGTTTGTATTAATTTTTTTTATATGCCCTTATTTGTAATTTGACAGCTTATACTCTATGTAACTAAACACCCTAAAGATCTTATAAGTGAGCTTATACTCTAGCATTTGTTTCCTACCTTATAAGCTAGTTTATACTTTCTGTATAATACTCTTTCTACCAAACGCACCCTAAATCATTTTCCTTTCCTTGTTTAGTCGGCTGTATTGTTCTTGGAGTCACCACATAGTTTTGTATGAATCGCTGTTATTAATCAAAATTGACAGGTTGCATTCGATAAGATTGGCTCTATGACGACCAACACTATATCGAAGCAAAGGAAGAAGCAAGAACCAGCAGTCATGGCAGAAATTGATCAGAGATTGAGAAGACTAAACTCTCTCAAAATGGACGACAAATAGCATCTCTGGCTACCTGTAACCTTAATGTATCAGACATCCAAGTAGGGGTATGTTGCCCCTCTGGTGAGCAACAATATTAATTGGACTTCTTCATTTATTGTTTCTTTAAAATTTCTACCTCTGTGCAATATTGTGATGCGATAGGTGGTAAATGTAAATTATGAACTGATACAATCTATATACAGTTAAAATGACTCTCTACATTGTTGGTGAAAGGCATCTTTAACATTTGGCACAAGTTGCTTTGCTTCTCAGCATTTGAAAAACTAGATTTGAACCAAGGGTCGGCAAGGGCAATAAAATTATAAAGAGCTTTTGCTTTTGTACTCTGCTTATGATATAATAAGTTGTTTTTGGATAGACACGAGACCCTTTTAAGAAGTACTTTTGAGACAATCTAGAGAATTTAAGTTCCTTAGTGAGCAAACAAGTCGATTCATTAGGAGAAAGAGTGTCAAAAACCAGAGAAATAGTGTTTTTTTTTTAATCTATTATCGAGAGATTTTGAAAAACAATAAGCACTACCAAACGGACATTGAGTCAAAATAAAAAGTGTAACAAAGGAATCTGGCAACATCATCATCGCCAGAGAGCAAAAAATGCATGCTGAATGAAGACGCGTGATGCGACTGTAAACAAATATACATTCATATCATATCTCCACTTCGGACATACCAACGGAGCCTATCAACAATCAGCTCTTGTTGTTAAACAACAGGTATGTCCAGATTTGAACTACAATATAAGCATATGTTGACACTGATTTTCGTAAAGGACCCAGGCCCGGCCCTTAGAGAAATATGCTCTAGCTCTTGGCCTAATTGATTCAAATCTTATCCGGGCGGGTCGGCACAATTCAATCATAATCTTATAACATATTGTTAAAGGAAAACTACATCACTAAAGAAGAGAATCATAATCCTACCTAGATTATATATATTATTATAATAATATTTTGAATATTATTATTTATAATTAATATATTATTATTATTTGTAATACATTTAGCGTCGTCCAATATGAACATACAATGTCGCTAACTAAATTCGACGTTGATTTTTTATGAATCTTTATATTTAGCATCGACATTTAGTAGTCGACACTAAAACCCTTAATTTTTTACGTCGAAAGTACGTTGGTAACGCTAAATATTATAATTTTAGCGTCATCTTTCCTATCGACGCAAAACTATATATTTAGCGACGATTTACTTGACGTCGTTGAATCTTAGGACGCCAAAGATCATTGTTCTTAGTGTATGTTACAAATCCAATTAAAATAAGACAACTTACATCTATAAACGAGTAGTCTAGGTGTCATATCCATGTCTTAAATCTCATTCATAACCATGCTTGCTCTCATATCCAAAATGTTAGGGGATCGTGAACTGAAGCTGGCACGCAAGTAAAGTGAAATTGAGAATAATTGTTAGTTCCGGAGGCGTTGCCTACCATATAACTGTTGGGGTTTTATAAGGAATTACGGGTTGGCGCAGCGGAGCGCGGAAAACTTATTTTTCCGATTTCAAAATTTTTTCTTGGAACTTTTTAATAACTTATTTATTTAATTAACCAATACTTAAAATCTGAAATTTTAACCCAAGAAATCATATTTCTTATAATTACCAAATTACCCCAAAATTTTTGCAAATTAATTATTTTGGTCTTTAAAATGTCAAATACATATTTAATTGATTCCAAATCAATCCCAAAATAATTTATACATGTCAAATACATGAAATTATAATTTGCATCTCAAATCCCAAACTTTTCCAGAATTTCCGAAACTGTCCAGATTTTTCCAGAATTACCGAAACAGGCCAGATTTTTATTAATTATAGTTTGGCCCAATTTGTTCAAAACACATTAAGATCAAATCCAATCAATCTCAAATTTAACATACATCAAATTATATCATATATATGAAAAGTCCCAAAATTGGAATGGGTTTAGAACCCTAATTTCAATAATTACTCCAATTACACAATTGACATTAAATTGAATTAATTCAATACTTTAATCAATCAATTGGCACACCAATCAAGTCTCACCATCATGAAATTAATCAAGAATAATTCTAGGTTAATTATAAATGGCTAATCAACTCTAGAATGTCAACTTTAATTTCTAATTAATCTATAAGCTTAATTACACTAATACGTTTATAAATTAATTATACATGCTTAAACGCATCCAACAAGCTTCCAACAAATTTAATTACAAACTAAAGAGTAGAGACATAAATCTTAGCAACACGATTGAAGATAAGAATAATAGAAACAATTTCTATCTTGAAGGAAATTAAGAAATACTTACAAAATTTTCCAAAAACTTAAGCTTTTTCTTTTGGTTTTCCTTCAAATGTTCTCAACTCACTTTGTAATCTTTTTGTTAAACTTGTCTAAGTGTGAAAAAAATGGAAAACAAAACAATTTTGTAAAACCAAATCCCACTTGGCCGAATTCATCACAAAAATAAATAACAAATTATTCCATTTTGTTTGATTTTAATTGGCAGACATTTTGCTTAATAAAGTAACACTTTATCTTTAATAAAGTAATCAAAATATGTTCCAATGAAACCATGCCATTTCCAACTTTAATAAAGTTAAAATCATTACAAAAGATATTTAATTTATTAATTAATTTAATTATTTAACAATTAATTAATTAATTAATTAATAAAAATAAAATATCTTAAATATATGTATTATATTTACATTAAATATCTCAAATACATATATTAATGATATATGTAAATATCACAAATTGATATTAATTAATGTATATTTAATAATATCAAATATTAAATACAAATACACATTAATTCGGAAATGACCGTTAGGTCCCGATTGCATGTATATTTCGTTTAACCATTAAATGAGTTATAAATAATCAGTATTATTTATAACAGTTGCCCTAGTGCTCTACGAGTATATTTCATTAGTGAGACTCTCTAGATTCAGACATATCTGTGACGAAATTAAATTTCATGTCCATAATTCACCCACCCGTAAATTATGACGAACACGAATAAACTCTCTGAATCATACAGGTCGAGGTCACTGCATACGTATAATCTCTCTGTCACAGGTATCCGGATTATTTCAGAGATATAGATATAAACCTCAAATCTCTATAGATATAATCACGTCGAAGTTTCTAGTAGCAATCTCTCAAAAAAAAACTTAGAACTAATTTCTACAGTGTACCACGGGCCAATGGATTTAACAGATTGTTAATTCCATATTTGAATACATATGCTCTGTACACAGAGTTGACGGATCCTATCTTGATACACACAGGATATCATGAGCATCAGTCCACACCCAACGAACAGACGGATGTCTGATCTAAATAGATCGGTGACGTGACTGTCATCTTAGTGTGGAGGATAACTCATATATCCACAGTGGTATCTCAAGTCAAAGAATCATTATGCTCACTCAACCTGAGAAGATTCTTATTGATGTTGGTATTTCATCCATTAAGAATCTTCGGTGAGTCGTTCAGTGTTTATCCGCTATAAACACCTACAAGTCTATAAGAGTCTCCAAGACTCATGGTTCACTGAGAAACCATCAGAATCCAATATTCCAATATACGACATGTATCAGTCTCAAAGAGTTTACTTTACTGACCAAGTAGTGTAAACCTTGACCGGGAACCGTCTAAGAATGAAAACTCATGATACAACTCAATGTCAGTTGTGACGCTTTTGCAACAATATCATAACTAATCATTCTAAGGCCTGTTACGTCTTTACCATATTAAAGAAAAAGTTATATAAAAGAAACTGTTCATTTTATTCATAATAAAATATTATATTAGTATTTACAAGGAAATACATAATAAAATGGCGCTCAGAGCACCAACGCTAACAATAACAAATAATTAAGAGGCTTAGCCTACCATATAACAATACAATAATAATTAGGAGGCTTAGCCTACCATAAATATTATCAATAAAATAAAGCAATGAGACACAAATTTAACGTGACAAAACCCTCAATGTGAGGGAAACATCCACGGGCAAAAGTAGGATTTCACTATGGTGGAAAGAATTTTACAACCTTTCTCTAAACTCAAGGAGTGAACAATCTCACACTCTCTTAGAATATGAGAACAACTTTATCACAAACTCTTAAGAATAAACTATATTTTCTCTCTTAGAATACATAGGATTTGGTTGAGAATGAGATGAAGAAAATAATGAAATGAAGCCTCTATTTATAGTCATGAAATTCATTGTGTAAATAGTGAATTTTAATTTTTTATTATTTTCTTTTTAAGCATGTGGGACCCACCCCACATTTTTAATTCATTTATTTTCTTCCATCATGCTTTCAGTGCATGTTCGCCTTGACTTTTAACACAAAAGAGCAATCACTCATAGTAATTCTTTTGAAATAATGGAAAATTCTATCCTTCTCTCTCGTGGACGTGGACGTGGGCCAAATGCTATACTACATAATTTTTTTTTATTCTTTATCCTTTTGTTTCGTCTTCTTTAATTGTTTTCTATAACTTATCCGTCAAAAATAAATTCATATGTTGATGATGGGTGTTGATTGGGTTTTCAGGCACTATGGTATTTAAAACAACCACGACAAGGGTAAAAGGGTAATTCCCTTCTTGGGCGAGATCATTAATACCGACCCGACCCATAAAAAGCCAGCAGCAAGGGCCCAAACACTTTGCAATAAGAGGCCGAGCACATTATGGTTACAGACCGACCACAACAGGTAGAGACCGAGCTCTTTATCATCGGCAGCCGAGCACTTTGGTGCGAATAACCGAGCATTATCAGATCGACAGCAGTATTTTCAATTCAAAGGACTATCATGACCGACCCCATGAAGACCGACCAGATGCGATACATGCTCCGGAAGATGACTCTCTATTCTTACGGATAAGAAGACAGTCCTACCTTCATAAGGGATACTGATGAAAGACAGTGTTCTAGAAGGATAGAGGAAGTAGAGATAGATTTGATAAAGGTTTCCTTGTGGGAACATGAGATTATTTCAAATAGGAATCCACATACTAGAAGGAGTCTGATTTCTTCACTATTATAAATAGAAGGGTAGATTATGTGTAAGGGGATCAGAATCAAAAACTTGTAAAAAGGACAAGAAATATGAGTTTCAGCAATAAAAGTATAGTACTGTTGTGTCCGTGGACGTAGGTCGGATAAAAAATCCGCCGAACCACGTTAAATCTTCTTGTTTGATTGGCGTATTATCTACCTTCTGCTAAGTTTGCTTTTGGTTTCCCCTATAACCAAACAAATTCACTATTGAAGGAGGATTGCCTCGGGAGTGATATTCCCGTATTGCCCTGAGACCAAAATCCACCATCAACAGTTGGCGCCGTCTGTGGGGAATCAACAAAAAGCAGTTCGCGTAGTAGGACGATGGCAGAAGACGGAAATCACCAATCGTCGGGGAATCCGGCTACAGATTGGATGAAGAAGATGGAAGAAAGTATGAAATCCATGGTGGATCGGCTGGAGAGAATGGAGGGAACGAACAATGAGAGACCAGACGTCGGAACCAGTCGAAGAAGAAGTGAAAGAGCAGAAGGGAAAAGGGTGATAGACACAAGTGAAGACGATAGACCCAGGAGGAGGGGCCCCTACGGGATAAAATCCGTAGTTGTAGAAAAAGATTCATGAACAGAGGACACATGGGAAAAAGAAGAAGGAAGACCATCACCAGATCCCTCCTATGACAATCTCCGCAACTCCAGAAGAGAGGACATGGAGCATAGTGAAAGTGTACAGGAAATTCCAAGGGATGAGGAACGCCGCACCCGGGGCAATAGACGCACAGAGGGGCACAGGATACGACATGGCGGCACAAGCAGTGAAATAAAGTCTTGGTTGAAAAAGGAGATGACCAAGTGGGGGTAGGCCTCAAGACTGATACAGGGGATGCCCGGGATAGCGAAGAGGAATCTCCCCTCACGGAAGAAAAAAAAGTCGGCAAAATTCCCAAGGCGATTCAACATGCCAACCATGACACCTTACAAAGGCCACTCTGACCCGAAATCCCACATCGAAAGCTTTGTCTTGTTGATGGAAGTCCAGGGAGTGGTAGGAGATGCCATCTGCAAAGTGTTCCCCCTAACTTTGGGTGGACCCGCCATCCTATGGTACAGAAGTCTGGCCCCGGGGAGCATCGGAAGCTTCACACAGCTTAAAAGGTCGTTCGTTCGACACTTTAAAGGGGCCTGCGTCCCCAAGAAGACGATTGGAGAATTGAGGCTTATGAAGCAAGGAGATGACGAGCCCCTAAAAATTTTCATCGAGAGGTACCACAATATGGTACTCGAGGTCGGAGGGTACGAGTACCAAGAGGCCCTGGAAAGTTTAAAGGGAGGCCTAGTCAGAAAACTATGGACTCACCTAAGAATCCAAGACACACCAGATTATGCTACCGCTCTAGAGGTAGCCCGGAAATTTGTTTTGTTAGAAAGCGAAGAAAAGATCTCCCGAAGGGGAACAGCCATTCGAGAAAGAACAACAAGAACATAGGCCCCTCGACGACCGGACAGGGATTCAAAAAATTCAATCCGAAACCCAAAGAATTCAAACCGATACCTCGAAGAGATCAGGAAAGAGGGGTCGCAACCCAGGTGAATCATGTAGTCCGAGAAGAAGCATATATTCCCCTGAGCAAGCCACCAGGGCAAAATCATGAGATACAGGAAAAATCGATAATAGGACAGGAAAAAGGCATTGATAGAACGCAACCTCAGGAGATTCCCCCAGATAAAAGGAACCAGAAGTCTTACTGCGTACATCATAATCTGAGGGGGCACACAACGGACGAATGCAAGGATCTGCGGGAACAGATGGAGGACCTAGCCCGAAATGGGTATCTAAATAATTATATCAACCATGAGGCCATGACTGCCAGACAGAGGGCACGAGGCCGGCAGGTGAACATCATCGCAGGAGGGAAAACACTGGCTAAAGACTCTAACCGATCAAGAAAAAGCTATAGCCGAATACAGGGGACAGAAGTGCTGGAAACGGAAAAGTCCCCAGTACCACGAGGAAGTCGGTCGGTACCCATAATGTTCACCGACGAGGACGCTCGAGGGGTGAGTTTCCCCATGACGATGCGCTAATAATCAAAGCTACAATCAGTGGCACAAGAGGTAGATAGAATCCTGGTAGATCCCGGAAGCGCGGTAGACATAATCTCCAAAGAAGCTTTAGAAAGCCTGGGAGTGGAGTACGTAACCCTAACTAATGACGGCACCCCCTATACGGTTTTAGAGGCTCAACGGTCATCCCGCTGTGGAGAATACAACTGGCAACAACCATCGGAACTCACCCCAGGACCCGGACATTTATGGTAAACTTCACTATGGTGGACTGCCTGAGCAGTTACCAAGTCATTATCGGCCGACCTTTTATGATGAAAACAAAGGCTGTGATGTCATGCTATCACTTAAAACTAAAGTTCCCCACCCGGAAGGGATTGGAATCGTGTGTGCGGGAGTCAGAAGATAGCCCGTAGCTGCTTTGCCACTCTCTCACGAGAGACCCTCTGCATGAAGAAGGCACCAAGAAGAGGCAGAGGGGCGAGAACGAGAGGAAAAAACCAGGTCCCCGCCCGGATATAAATATGCCCGGCTAGGAACAGCTGAAGAGTTAGAAGAAATAAAACTGTTCGGACCGAAAAAAGGCATAAAGATAGGGGGAAACTTGGACGAAACCCTAAAAAAGGGCCTGCTATAATGTCTACGGGAATACCCCGACATCTTCGCGTGGGGACACAATGACATGCCCGGGATTGACCCAAAATTCATCAGTCACCGTTTAGCAGCAAACCCGTCACTAAAACCGGTCAAACAGAAGAGAAGGATCTTCAATCAAGAACGGTGCAGAGCAGTGGCATCCGAGGTGGAAAAACTGTGAAAAGCCGGCTTCATTAGAGAAGTAAAGTACCCTGAGTGGGTGTCAAACGTAGTAGTATTGGTAAATAAGTCCAATGGAAAATGAAGGATGTGTGTAGATTTCACCAACCTCAATAAGGCGTGTCCAAAAGATAGCTTTCCTCTGCCAAATATAGATCAACTGGTAGACGCAACTGCCTGCCAAGGACTACTAAGCTTCATGGATGCCTTCTCAGGGTACAATCAGGTCAGGATGCATCCTGCAGACGAGAGAGAAAACCACTTTTATCACCGATCAAGGACTGTACTGCTACAAAGTAATGCCTTTCGGACTGAAGAATGCAGGGGCAACTTTTCAAAGGTTAGTAAACAAAATCTTCAAAACACTCATCGACACTTCAATGTTGGTATATGTGGACGACATGATAACAATGTCTAGAGAACCAAGAGATCACGTAACTGACCTAAAGAAAACCTTCGAGTTGCTGAGAAAACACAACTTAAGACTCAATCCAGAGAAGTGTGCATTCGGAGTGGCCTTAAGAAAATTTCTAGGCTACATGGTGAGCTCCCGAGGCATAGAAGCCAAACCCCAGAAGAAGATACAAGTCGTGCTAGATTTGACATCCCCCAGAACAATTAAAGAGGTACAAGGTCTAACGGGCAGGGTTTCCGCGCTCAACCGATTCATCTCTCGGGCGACAGACAAATGCCACCCCTTCTTCAAAGTCATCAAGAAGGCCCAAAAGGGGATCGACTGGACACCGGAATGTGAGAAGGCCTTCCAGCAGCTAAAATAATATCTAGCACATCCCACACTCCTGGCTAAACCTCTCCTAGGAGAGACATTAACTTGTACTTGCTGTTTCAAAACACGCAGTGAGTTCGGTATTGGTGCAAGAGGCCGACCAGATCCAGAGACCGGTATACTATGTCAGCAACACTCTATTGTATGCAGAGACCCGATATCCCGTGCATGAACTAGTCGCCATATCCTTGATCACTGCAGCACGGAAATTACGACCCTACTTCCAGGCCCACCCTATCGGAGTTTACACCAATTACCCCCTGCGGCAGATCTTGCAAAAACCAGAAACCTCGGGAAGGTTAATGAAATGGTCGGTGGAGCTAAGCGAGCACGACATTTCCTACCTCCCAAGGATAGCAATAAAAGGGCAGGCCTTGGTAGATTTTGTTGCGGAACTCGCGGAACCCCAAATATTGACCACAGAGGAAAGCAAATGGGAAATGTCAGTGGATGGGTCTGCTAGCTCACAGGCCAATGGGGCAGGAATCGCGCTGAAACACAGTGAAGGAGAAGCAGTGTTGCTTGCCTTAAAATTTACTTTCAAAGCCACAAACAATGAGGCCGAATACGAAGCAATTTTGGCCGGATTAAGGCTATGCACAGTAGTGGGAGTCCACAACGTGGTAGTAAGTAGTGACTCTCAGCTAGCCATTCAACAACTAAAGGGAGAATTTCAGGCCAGGGAGCCGACTATGATAGCTTACTTAGCCGAAGTAAAAAAGTTGATGGAGAAAGTGGGGAACGTACGCTTCGAACAAATCGGACGAGAAGACAACTGTGAAGCAGACTCCATGGCCGGCTCGCATCCTCAATGAAGACCGAGGACCCCAGAATAATCCCTCTCATATGCCTCCGAGAAAGAAGCATAGAGGAGCTGAAGGTAGATATAGTAGAAGAGGGAGGCAAAAACTCATGGATGCAACCGATTAGGAGATACCTGGAAACATGGGAAACCCCTAAAGACAAAAAGGAGGCAAAGAAACTAAAATTCAAGAGCACCAAGTTCTCCCTGATCGAAGGGGTGCTCTACCGGAGAGGCTATACCGTACCCCTTCTAAGATGTTTAACAGAGGAGGAAGCAGATTATGTGCTCAGGGAAATTCACACGGGCATCTGTGGAAGTCACGCCGGAGGAAGATCAATCACCTTTAAAGCCTTAAGACAAGGATTTTACTGGCCGACCATGCATCAGGACGGTGTGAGGGTAGCCCATAAATGCGAAGGTTGTCAGAAAAATGCCAACATCCACCATCAACCGGCAGAACAATTAACCACCATGTCCAGCCCCTAGCCATTCGCGCAGTGGGGGCTAGATATCATAGGGCCAATGCCAAAAGGGCGAGGGCAGGCGAAGTATGCAATCGTGGCCATAGACTATTCATAAATGGGCAGAAGCCGAGCCGCTATCCACCATCACAGAGAAGAAGGCCACAGAGTTTGTAAAGAAGAACATTATCTGCAGGTTCGGAATCCCCCGGGCGATCATCACCGACAACGGGAAACAATTCGATAGCAAAGGATTCATGAAGCTCTGCGTAGACCTCCAGATCGCTTTAAAATTTGCCTCGCCAGCCCATCCCAAGTCAGACGGACGAGGTGAGGCAACAAACAAGACCATCAAGGAAAACCTTAAAGCTCGGCTCGGATCATGCAAAGGCTTATGGGTCGAAGAAGAATACCATAAGTGTTATGGGCACATCGAACGACCTACAAATATTCCACAGGGGAAACACCATTTTCCCTATCATACGGATGTGAGGCCGTCATTCCAGTAGAAATCAGGGTAGCAACTCACAGGGTCCGCCACTTTGGGAATAAGCAGAATGAAGAACTTATCAAAAACCACCTCGACCCGATCGAGGAAAGGAGAGAGAAATCAGCTATGAAAGTAGCAGTCTACCAACAAAGAATGGCCCGCTTCTATAACAGAAGAGTTCGGACCCGCTCCTTCCTCCCGGGCGACATAGTATTGAGAAGGGTCACCTTAAACACCCGATGACCAGAGGAGGGCTCGTTAGGTGCCAAGTGGGAAGGGCCCTACAAAATCACAGAGGTGTTAAGGCCAGGGGCTTACATCCTAGAACAGCTGGACGACACAAAATTAAAAAAACCATGGAACGCCGAGATGTTGAGAAAATACTTTCAGTAAATTCTCCCTCCCTTCTTTTCTTCTTTTGCAGCAACCCGACAAGGGACGAAAATTCGATATAAAACCTCTCTCAAAATGGCCCGCAGAGAGTTGTAAGAAGGGCAGTATGTCCTCGAATATAAATAAAACTTTCTTTTCCAAAATTTTCACCCACTCTTCTAAAAAATAAAAATTTTGTGAACCATATTCAAAACTCCGGGGACATACTCAATACAACAGTCCAGGGTCAAAAGCACAAAACCCCCAACCACCCGACCATGGCTACCATCATCTAGAAACACAAGTCACACCAGAATCAGTCAATTCCATACAAGCATTAAACAGCAGGGACGAAAGTGAATCAGAGTATAGATCCGTGAGAAGCATAGCACGGGGATGGATGATACCCCCGTGGCGATTGCTTGCTCCAGTGGTACCGAACATAAGGAGGAATATACCCTCAATGTTTCGAACACCTCGGGGCCGAATTACGTTCCACCGAGGCCACTGCGACAATCGGCTCGGGGCTGGATCTTATTCCACCGAGGCCACTTGACTATTCGGCTCGGGGTCGGGTTACGTCCCACCGAGTCATGCTCATTGGTCAGGGGACGGGACATTCCCCCAGAACCAAGTGTTTCTCTTAAGCTCGGGGTCCTCAAAATATTCAGGGACATACTCGATGTATAGGATCCGTGAGAAGCATAGCACGGGGAGGGATGATACCCCCGTGGCGATTGCTTGCTCCAGTGTTACCGAACATAAGGAGGAATATGCCCTTAATGTGTCGAACACTCTTTGATCCTCACTTACCCGATGTAATGGATCCGTGGGAAAGCATAGCACGGGGAGTGATGAGGCCCCCGTGACGATTGCTAGCTCCAGTGATGCCGGACCTAAGGAGGAATATGCCCTTTATCCCGGACACTTTTGATCCATTCATCATTTGGATCCAAGAGAGGCGCAGCACGGGGATGCATTGTGCCCCTGTAGCGTGTGCCTGCTCCAGTGTGGTAAGGAGGAGCCCTCGTACAATACACAGGCTCCACAGTGACCCGACGTATAGAGGATGTGCCCTTACCATTTAAACGCTCTACTGATCCAAATCCTGGTTCGTCGGGACACTGAATTGAAAGATTCAGAATTATGTTTTGGAGGCCTCGGACAGGACGCTGTTCAGAGGTATCCGTGCTATTGTTTACACTCTTTTGGTTTTATTTTCCAAAATTTTGTTTTTTGTTTTTTCATCGGTCTGAAAATGGGACACCCAAGACAGATTCGATAGGGCATCAAAGGTTGATTCCCTTCTCTTCGGAGCAAGTCCCAATGATTGTTCGGCTCGGGCCTGGACTTGTTCCACCGAGGCCACTTTATTAATCAGCTCGGGGCTGGATTCGTTCCGCCGAGACCGTTTGGATATTTGGCTCGGGGCTGGATTTCGTTCCGCCGAAGCTATTTAGTTATCAGGCTCGGGGCTGGATTACATTCCGCCGAGGCCATTCAGTTATTCGGCTTGGGGCTGGATTTCGTTCCGCCGAGGCCACTTTATTAATCAGCTCGGGGCTGGATTCATTCCGCTGAGACCGCTTGGATATTTGGCTCGGGGCTGGATTTCGTTCCGCTGAAGCCTTTTAGTTATCAGGCTCGGGGCTGGATTACGTTCCGCCGAGGCCATTCAGTTATTCGGCTTGGGGCTGGATTTCATTCCCCGGGCCACTTGTTATACATTTCGGGGTCGGACCAAATCCCACCGAGTCTATCTTTTGGACTGGGGACGTAACATTCCCCCAGGGCCAAGTGTTCCTTACAGCTCGGGGTCGGGTTACGTCCCACCGATTGTATCTCACCATCCGTGTACTTCACAACTCAGAGTCAATCCTCGACCACTGAATAAATTGGGTCTCGGTTCGTATTATCCACTCTCGAACGAGCCTTAAATAAACATTTGAAGAAGAACACCCAGAACAAGGAACAGAAGAAAAAAGCAGAAAATATATATATATATATATATATATATATATATATATATATTCAAAAAAAAAAATATGAATGAAGTGTTATTACAAAAAACAAAAGAGGCAAGTGTACACAGGGCCCCATCCGGGTTACCCCTTTTCAATCAGCCTGCACAGGGGCAAGAAGTTCTTCCTCGGTCGGTTCAGACGATGGACGGATCGGCTCGGTCTCAGGAGGGGGGACATCAGCTTCAACCTCGACGACCTGGGAGGCCCCTACTTCAAGGATTGGAGGTGGAACCTCAGGATAGTCCTCGCCAGGAGCAGGAACCTCAGGACGGTTTTCTTGAGGAGCTGGGAGAACCGGGCGATCGAAATCGGTTCGGATCCATCACTCTTCGGAAGGAGGGGGTAGCCACCTCTGAAACTCTTCCTCGGGGCATTTCCCCTCTACAAAAATGGATGGTCGCATGAATAGGACCCATATCTAAATCAGGTAGAACCACAATGGGGATGATTTTCGCACAATCACCGACCCCTTCAAGACGAATGGAGTCCCTCTCGGCCTCTGACTCAAGTTCCATATCCCTGAGCTCGGCACGGGCCCGTCCCAGTTCCTCCTCCTTGGCCCGCAGCTTATACTCCACACTGCCTACTTCCACCTTGAGGAGCCAATCTCGGCCCGGGCATCCACCAAACTTGATCAGCTTCTTCAGCTTCTTTCGCTCTAGAGTGGCAGCGACTTAAGAGCTTTGTTGTCCTGACGGCCTCAACCGCAGCCAGCTCGTTATCCATATTCCTCTCTTCGGCACTAGCCAGCTTGGCCTCAACTTCAGAAAGACGATTCTGAAGCGTCTGGTTTGGCCTTCTTCGGACAAAAGGCTTATAAACAGGTCCTTATTTTTGGCCGCCAAATAATTTGCCTGCCGAGAAGAAAAAAGAAGTTAGAAAAATAAAAACAAAGTCTGAAAGACACCACAGATATAGAAGAGAAGTAAAAGAAGTGACCTGGGCCAGCTGGGAGCACAACTTTGCAACTACCTCCTCGGGTGAAAGGTCCTCAAACCTCGGAATCTTCTCAGGAGGTACGGCCCCGGCCAGCTCATTGAAAGGCGGTACCAAATGGGAAGTAGCCTCCCTAATATTCTTCCCAGGTCATCGATTCCAAAAACCACAACACCCTTCAATTTCTGGAAGGACTTTCATGTCGAACCGGAGTTCTCTGCTCGGAGCCTCCTCCTCCTCCAATTCCCGCCTTAATTGAGTATCCACCGCTCCAAATCGGACGCTTCCTTCTCCTGGAAGATCTCGGAGGGCTATCAGGACGGGTAACCCCATTGGAAGCACCCCGGAAGATGAAGATAGACCTTGAGAGGCTCGGCCGTTCTACCCCCGCGGTAACCTTTCTATCCTCAGAAGATTCAGGCCGTTTCGCGAGAAGTACCAGCTCCACCTGGGCTAGTTTTCTTCGCGGCCCGGTCAACCGATCGAGATACTTTGGTCTCTTCGACATACCTGCAAAAAAGCAAAGACAAAAAGAAAGGTTCAGGACCTAAGCATACAAAAAAAGAGAAGACAAAATCAAACATGATAACAAACGAGGGAGCAGGCTAGAAGATCAACAGACATCTACCTATCCGACCCGAGACTTAGGAGGAACGGCCCGAACAAGTCCCGATTCAAAAAATGCCGCATCGTTTACCAACTCCCTCCATGAGCGGCATACCGCCGAGCCCAGAAATACCCGCTTCCGGACCTGGTGGGAGACTTTGGGAGCATCCCTCCAACAGGCTGGGGGAATAGAAAAATGGGGTAAGAATCCAGACATATAAGAAGGAGGGGGAACTAAGGACTGAAAACTAAAAGTTAACTCCTGACCTCCCGCTCTGAAGATATCCGGACCAAGAACTCCTCTCCATTTGATCTCAGGGTCCGTCCCCATCTCCAGTGGACCAGAACCAAAGATCTTTGAAATTCTATTGGAGTCAGGGAGTTCTTGGACGACGTTTGACGAACTGTCGTAAGCAGAAAGGTAGAAACAAACCGTGGTGAGTCTTTGGGTTGGCCTTCAACCGATATAACCTTTTCACTTCTTCAAAAGAAGGTTCGCCACACCCCGCCCGATGCCAAGCTACATACAACCCGGCCAAGATCCTCCAACTATTTAGACTCAGTTGACAGGGGCAATCTCCATCTCGGCCAGCATCCAGGCGAAATAGGGTTGAATTGGCAACCGGAGCCCGCACTCGAAGAAAGCAGGAAGAAGGGCCACGGAACCATCGTCGGGCTGACTGGCACGATCACATGAGAGAGGGACCTCAAGAGCAATATCTATCGAGATGTCATATCGTTGTCGAAGCAGTGCTAGATCATCCTCGGTATCTTAGAGGGCCGAGCCATATCCAGAGCCGAGCTGTCAAAGTCACCGGGCTCCGGATCCTTCCGAGGAACCCTCTGATGGTAAGTATCTTTTACAATTTCAGAAGGGGTGGAGGTAGTATCAGGTCTTCCACGCTGGGTGCTCCCGAGCCAGAGGAAAGCTCTCAGCAATAGGAGGCCAAGGGTTTAGCAGGGTTTTCAGGGGGAGAACTGTCATCAGACATCCTAGACGTCCGAAAAATAAAAGGGCAAGGTCAGTCTACACCATATTCTGAAAAACGACCAAGGGATTCACAAGCTATCCTAAGTTTCCAGAAAAAACTAAATCTATGAAGTTCTAAATGCCCTAAGCAAAGTACTCAATAAAATCTCTCCCTAGCGAGTATCAAAACAAATGAAAAAGAGAACAGCAAGGCACAGCAAGCAAGAAAAGAGGAAGAGGAAGAAAGGTCGTTCGGGAAACTTACTTGTTCAGGATCGGAAAAGCGGCGAAAACGTTGAAGAACTTTGAGTAAAACTAAATCAGATGCTTCGTAGCCAAGGGAAGAAGAGTTTTTTGGAAGTTGATAGGATTTTTTGGCAAGGATATCGGTTCACCTTCTCATTACAACGTCGGAATAATTCCAACCATCGGATCGTAATAGAGTCCCAGATGGACGCCAAGTGTCAAATACAAAAAGGTTACCAAAATCAAATAAACGGTTGAGATCAGCGCACCGTTAAGACGCCTCTGCACGGTCGATTTCCTCCTACTTTTGGCGGGAACCCGACGGATGTTTGACAAGTGTCAGGCTCAGAAAAAAACCTTAAAGGTGATTTGATGGGCATTTAAATCGACATGACGGTTGCGCGTCTCAAGAAAAGATGCTTGAAAAGAGGCAACGGAAAATTTTGGTTCGACTCCGGATCGACCACCAAACAGAATAATCAACACACCATCTTTATATAGTTCCCGGCACCAACCTGCATACTCGTTGGAACCGAGAACTAGGGGACATATGTTGATGGTGTTTTTAGGCACCCATAAAAAGCCAGCAGCAAGGGCCCAAGCACTTTGCAATAAGAGGCCGAGCACATTATGGTTACAGACCGACCACAATAGGTAGAGACCGAGCTCTTTATGATCGGCAGCCGAGCACTTTGGTGCGAATAACCGAGCATTATCAGATCGACAGCAGTATTTTCAATTCAAAGGACTATCATGACCGACCCCATGAAGACCGACCAGATGCCGATACATGCTCCGGAAGATGACTCCCTATTCTTACGGATAAGAAGACAGTCTCTACCTTCATAAGGGATACTGATGAAAGACAGTGTTCTAGAAGGATAGAGGAAGTAGAGATAGATTTGATAAAGGTTTCCTTGTGGGAACATGAGATTATTTCAAATAGGAATCCACATACTAGAAGGAGTTGATTTCTTCACTATTATAAATAGAAGGGTAGATTATGTGTAAGGGGATCAGAATCAAAAACTTGTAAAAAGGACAAGAAATACGAGTTTCAGCAATAAAAGTATCGTCCGTTGGTGTCTGTGGAGTAGGTCGGATAAAAATCCGCCGAACCACGTTTAATCTCCTTGTTTGATTGGCGCATTATCTACCTTCTGCTAAGTTTGCTTTTGGTTTCCTCAATAACCAAACAAATTCACTATTGAAGGAGGATTGCCTCGGGAGTGATATTCCCGTATTGCCCTGAGACCAAAATCCACCGTCAACAATGGGTATTTCCAAAAATGCTCAATTATTTTCCTGAACGAAAATCTTGGGTCAACAGATAACACTAACTGTGAGATTCTGTACAAAATGTGAAATGGACAAAGAGATGGGTAGAGAAAGGAAAGCTGTGAACATGAATATGAAAAGAGAGAGGCAGTTGCAAAACAAAGTCTAGGGCGCATAGGCGGATCTACATAGGCCCAATAGGGGCTAGAATTTTTGTTAATGAAACTTATGTTGGGTTTATATTTGTTGAGTTTAAAATATTCTTTAAATAACTCATTTTTTCCTTATTTATTTTTCAGCCTTTGCCTTTTAGAACTAAAAGTATAAAGAAAAAAAAACAAAAACATACTTTACTGTAAAATAAATTAAAAAATCCATCTGAAAAAATAAGAAGTTAGTCTTGTTCTTCCCCTTCAAAGCTCGAGCTGCTATTCAAATATGTGATAGATTCATGAGAATTTACCATCTCTTCTCCTAGGTTTTCTCTTTTCTGGAAGAGCTGGGAGTGTGGAAGGTGTCTTAAGGCTATATTGGCCTTATGATCACTCCACAGTGAGTGTGGCATTTCAGTTGGGTGTTTTGGTGGATTCGCAGAAGGGTGTCTTTGTGGGTAGGGAGCCAAGAGAAGCTGCGGTCTTTTAGGGATGGAGACAGAAGATCTAGTCAAACTGTGTGGAGCGTTAACAATTGATGAGGGGAATGAAGATACTCTGAGCTTGCCCGAGAAAATTGAAGGGAAGGCGAGAAAATGCTGGGTTTATGCTTGGCAGGTAAGGTGCTGTCAATGAAGGTACTAAATAAAGAGGCTTTCAGAATCACAATACAGCAAGCATGGAGAACATTAATGGAGTCAGTTTGCTTCCGAAACAGACCGTAGAAGAGTTATGAATTCGGGTCCTTGGCATTTTGATAACTGTCTTATAGTTCTTACTACGCTTGTAGGGGTATGGGAGATTATTAACCAGAAGTTCGACAAAGTGCGTTTTTGGGTTCAACTTCACAATGTAACAGTATTATGCATGAACGAGAATGCTGCGAGGTTTTTGGGCAGCCAAATAGGTACTGTAATTGAAGTTGATTCGGATTCAACGGGTAATGTGATGGGGAAGTATATCAGGATTAGGGTGGAAATTAAAGGGAAAACCACTGAGAAAAGGTTTATTTCTGAAAAAGAGAGCGACGGAACCAGCGACTACTATCCCTATTCTTTATGAAAAACTACCTGAGTTCTGCTTCCTTTGCGGTTTGCTGGGTCATAGTTTTAGGGATTGCGATGGGATAGACACAAGTGAAGGGGGAAGCCCGGGAAGCGGTTGTTTAAGTAGGAAGCCTGGATGGATGAGAGTCACGCGGGGGGGAGATGGTGGTAAAAAGGTTGGGAGAGGCGAAGGATATAAGCCAACAGAACCCAGGGAACACCTTCGCCTAACATGTTAATTCAACTGACTCCCATATTAAAAAAAGCGACAAAACAAACTACCTTAAAGGCAAGGACAAACAACTGGTTTCCAGTTCTCCGGCGCTGCTTCCTGACAATGCCGAGCGGGGGCATCCTGATAACCATTCCCCAAATGCCTACAATTCAGAGAAAATCCATACTGATTCCCCTGAGGGCAAACCAGACCAAGCTGGAAAATGACTCAATCCTAACCAAACGGAGCTAGAACCGGTTAGTCCAACTTCATCAAAAGTTAAAATGGGATTTGACGTTTGCAAAAAGATTTCTGGGGATACGGTACCTATGGAAGTAGGAGAGATATATCACGACCCCCTCCCTAGAGCGGGCCCAACCCTATAAAGAGGTTCGTAGACTTCTTCAGCTCGAGGCATTCTATATGACAAATCAAGCAATTTCAAACACACAATTATTACATCACAAATTACAACCCATAAAGTATACACAACTTTTATGGTTTACAACACAAGACTTAAAAAATACAAATGATGACTAGAATGTATGGACCAACCCGAAAACAACTGTGGCACGTGGATCCAAATCTGGTACTGCTCCTACTATGCTCGCGAACTACCTGGAATGTTTGGGGGAAGAGGGGAGTGAGCTTAAAGAGTTCAGCAAGTAAGCACTCATACTCTCAACATTACCTCACCAACAAAATAAGTATATATATATAAGTATATATATATATAATATAATATAATATATTATATGAAAATAACATATACTATAATATCATCTCATGCAATCATCCCACAACAATACAAACATTCATCAAACATGGTTGCTAATCCGGGTCTACTATAACAGAGGATTGAAAACCAATGGGAGAGTACATCATCAAACTCCCAGGGTTCCCATCATATCATAACCAATGGGAGAGTATCTCATCACAACTCCCAGGTTTTCCATCATATCATAACCAATGGGAGAGTACCTCATCACAACTCCCAAGGTTTTCCATCATATCAAAACCAAATATGTATGAGTGAGTTAAAACCAATGGGGGAGTCCTCATACCCCCAAGGTTCTTCACCATATAATCTCGCAAAAATATCCATCACATCTCATCTAAAATCCGACCACTATTATACGAAACCCGGCATCATAACATACATCACTCATATCCAATACAATCACATCTCACATCCAATCCATCAATCTCATCTCAACAATCATGAATTATTTATCATGCTTTCAATTAATCAATATTTATATCTAACAAATATATTATATATATATATATATATAGACTTCCACAACAACCATCAATCATCAAATAATTATGTTAAGAGAATCATCATGCAGTGTACTTACCTCTATCCACGCAAAACAAAATAAATATCTATCTCCTCGCTAAGAATCTGAAAAATATAAAATTACGATCAGGTCCCTCAATTATCAAAAAATTACGATTTTACCCTAAACTTTCTAAATATGCCCAAATAGTCCTACAATCTTAAAATATTACTATTAAACCCTAAAGTCAGAATTACAATTTTACCCTCTTAATTATGCAAATTATAATTACGTCCAAAACTTTCCAATTCTAACATTTACACCCCAAACGGTAATAATCACATACCGAGCTCAACGATCTCCAAATCTCTCAAGAAAGATTCACTGGTCAGCCAACATCTCAAGGATCACAGCGACGAACGACTTCGGAACTTGCTGATACGCTTAACGAGGCAAGCGGGCCCCACAACGAAAATCGGGCCCCTCTATCAATACTTTCAACGGTATATATATATACCAAAACGCTCGTATAATCGAGAGCAACAATCTGCCACGTTCAGATCGTCGATCCAACGGTCGGATCTCAAATTCCAGTACTATTCCTGAATTACCGATAATTATAAAACGGAAAACAACCCAAACGATGTCGGATCAGGAAGTGACCACTAGCGTTGGAAAGATCTCGACCTGGAAAGTACCCACTCGCCGGAGGTGGCCGTCAGAAGTGATCGGAGATGGCCAAAAAATGCAGAAACGCCGGGACGAATCGTCCCCTTCCGGCGGCGCGTGGAGGCGCGTCCGACGGTTTCTCGGTGGCGGTCTCCAGTGGAGTTGGATTCGTCTCGACGAAGGGATGCTCCAGATGTGGTCACTTGCCGGAAATGGAGATCGGACGATGTCGAAATGCTCATTTCTCTCTGAACCTCCATTTTCTCTCTCTACTAGATATTCCTCTCTTCAAGTCTCGGTTTCTCTCTCTAAAACTCCCTAAAATTATTCTTAAAACTCTATGCAATTTCTCAAGGAACCATCGCCCTCTCATCTACATATTACCACTTCAAAACTTCATGTATGGCCATTAAAAACAATATACCCAAAGCCATTTCTTACAAAGCTTCAACTCTCTCTCTACTCTCATGAGCTTATTCCCCCAAATCCCTCAAGATTTTTACTGGTTGGTCAAGGTTATGAAAGATCTGCTACTGATTACAAAGTCTGCTACAAAGAGTTAGGTTCTTGCATCTCAATTGAAAGCAACGAATGACATCATCAATTATATGTATAGCTTATCAAGATGGAGTAAAAGAAATGGTGACAACTAGCTTTTGTTTGATTAAAATAAAATGAAACATGATTTGATGATAATGGGTGTGGGGTATGATGTATTTAATAATAATGTAATAAGATGTGATGTGTTAACAATAATGCAAATAATTAATCTAAAAAAAAAGGTGAAGTGTCACATTCTACCCTCCTTACAAAAATTTCGTCCCCGAAATTTCTCAATCCTCAAACAGCTCTGGGTATTCTCTCTCAAATCTTGTTCCACTTCCCAAGTCGTCTCTTGGATGTGATGATTAGACTTCATGAACTTCACAAAAGGATTACGTCTTGATCTTAATTCTTGAACATTTCAATCTATGATCTTCATAGGCTTTCCTTATAAGTCAAGTTCCCGCTCGGCTCCATCGGTTGACTCTCTAAAATCTGAGAAGGGTCTAGTATAAACTTCTGTAGAACTAATATACGAAGCACAATATGAATCATTTCTAATTACGGTAATAATGCCAGACGATATGCCACTTTATCCACTCTTTCTAAAATCTCAAAAGAACCAATATAGCTCGGCGAAAACTTTATCTTCCCGTCAAACCTTAGTACTCCCTCCTAATAAGAAACTTTCAAAATACTAAATTTCCAACTTGGAACTCAAGGTCTTACCCCCTACTGTTAACAAAACTCTTCTATCGATTCTACTCAACCAACAGTCTCGCTCGGATCAACCTGATCCTCTCAAATGTCATATCCATCAAGTCTGAGCCATGAATCTGCCTATCCCCAATCTCGCCCCCACAAACAAAAGTCCTAAATCGTCTCTCTCTCGTAAAACCTTAAATGGAGTCATGTCGATTCTAGTCAAAAAGCTATAGTTATAAGCAAACTCGATCAAATGCAAATGTTCACCCCAACTCCCATTTATGTCAAAACACACAATCTCAACAAGGCTTCTAGTGTCTAAATAGTCCACTCAGACTGCGCGTCAGTCTGAAGACGAAATGAGGTGCTCGTAGAAATCTTTGATCCTATAATCTTCAAGAAATTCTGCCGAAAATGAAAGGTAAATTCGACAACTCTATCTAATACAATCGATATGGTACACCATGTAACCGCACAATCTGCTCCATGTACAGTTCTGCTAATCTCTCTGGTCCCCACGTAACTCGAATCGGTAGGAAATGAGCAGATCTAAACAATTAATCGACTACTACCCACATTGCATCATAATCCCTACTGAGTTATCGGCAGTCCTATTACAAAATCCATCACGACATATTCTCATGGCCACTCAGGTATAGGTAAAGGCTGGAGTAATCTGACTAGATGTTGATGTTCTGCTTTAACCAGCTGACAAACTAAATACCGAGATACAAACTCTGAAATCTCTTTCTTCATTCCCGACCACCAATAAGTCTTCTTTAGATTTTGATACATCTTAGTGCTCTCAAAATTCATATAATAAGGATCATCGTATCCTCATTCAAGATCTCATACTTGAGCATTCCAAAAGGCAGTGTCTCAACTCTATCCATAATAATTATACGTTCTCTGAACTCAATCTGAAAGTAGTAGTCTCGATCCCCACAATCTCTGCTCTCCATTTTCCACATTAGTCATTTCGCTATGTTATGTTAAGTCTATCTAACGATGTGGGTCGAACCTTTATATGGACAAGAATACCCCCACTATCGAACAATCCAAAAGTCAAACATACCAATATCATCTCCTTAAAGATTCTCTGTCGAACTCTCAAAAATTAATCACATTCTTCCTACCATGTATTAGTAACTATATTGACCTTTCTAGAATGATAATCAATAGTACAATCATAGTCACTTAGAAACTCTATCCAATGTGTCTATCTCCAAAATTCAGATATTTCTCAGTAGAAAAATATTTCAAACTCTAACGATCATTATACATCTCACACTCACCATCATATGAATAATGCCCCCAATTATTATTATTCTAACATATGCCGCAACTTACAAACCAGCTATCCTGTCTCCAAAAGAAAAGGGCTCCACTAAGGGGTCCTACTCAAACAACAACTGTAAAAGCTTTTGGAAGTTTACGCATAATTCACCATCTTAAGATTCCCACTACTGAAAAGAGGATTTGCAGGTCCCTCACATTTCTGCTTTACATCTTATCATCGCGATAATTATTATCCTTTCTAATTATGCATGGATACTGTGAAAGTATCTATTCATGAAGAAATTATAGATATCTCTTCCTATAAGAGATGCATGAGTTTTAAGGAATCACTCAAAACTTCTTCAATGGCATCCTCATCTGCCAATCCTAACCTCTGTTCAAGATCTATCAGAGCTAAGGTGATATACCAAAAGCTTTGTAAATGGCCAGTCACAGATCAAGCAGTTATAGACTCTAAATATGTTCGAGATCTTTGGAGAGATATTACAAATGTCTCAACGAAGCTCCATCCGCTCTTTTGCCCAAAGAGATTGCAATGGATATCGTGGCAAGAGTTCCTACAAACTTCTCGAGATGGTGTTACATTCTTAGAACCATTTGGGATGGAAAAACAGATGGTTTAATCCAATACAAAAATAATTCTGCGATTGTTCATGTGGATATCAGAGATTCCAATCCACAGTTTTCATCAACAGCCATGATTTCTTCAATCATTGCCAGTGGAGTCTCGGCACCTTGTTTGAACTCGGTTTCCTAAATGGATTTATTCTTGGACCAAGTCCAATCCATCCCAAATATCCTGGTATCTCAGAAGCCAGCCTAAGTGAACTTCCTCCCTTTATCAGTAATATATTACATCGATGGTATAAATGACACAAAAGTATTACCGTCTGGATCGAAACCATTACTCCAGAATGGTCGAATGATTATTCGCTCGTTTACCACCCAATTCATCTTATAAGAATCATACCATCCCGTCAACTCACTGATTGGAGACTCATTAGTTGGCCATCTAGGCCGAAACTTAGAGCTTACTATGGATATGATGATATTTTCCCAGAAAATATTACTTTCCACCATTCCTGTGATCTTAGAGCTCTCTCCGCAGACTCAGTCCGTCGAAGTCTAGAAAATAATACCAATGATAAAGACTGGCAAATTTTCACTACTATCGAAGAATCATATAGAAGTATCGTTGAAAGCTACAACAAAATCAAGTTTCCTGACAGTCTCGAAATCTAAATCATCGACGGCCTCATTCCAATGTCTCTACGTGCGAAATGTTAATGGGAAGATTATCAATTCGAAGATGATCTTGTCCTTGCAACACAACCAAGTTGTTATATTCCATAATGTAATCATAAATATTGTTTAATTAAATATGAGTATCTACAAGGTCTTCTTTCTCATCTCTCGAACATCAAAGTTCTAATATCTTCGACCTACTAACTCACAACGATGTTATAACTGCGACAGAAGGTTCATGTTAGGTACAACCATAGAAATCACGTCAGATTCAGCTATAGGAATAACGATGGGGCAACTGTCGAAACTACTGGAGGTATAGGTCTAGAACCCTTGTTATCCTCAACAATCGGATGAACACCAAATAAAGCTATATCAAATTCAAGATCTATCGACTAAGTGTGAGGTCTCTCTACACTTTTACACGACATTCTCACGTATCGTCAAACTATCCCTCTCCCACGTTAAGTACCAGTACCACGGCCACATCCAGACATTTTCCCACGGACACAAAACTACCCTTTTAATACCCTCATCTAATGCAATATGTCTACAGAACCTAAAACCCTAAGCTCTGATACCAAATCTGTCACGACCCCTTTTAGAGCGGGCCCAACCTAGAAAGAGGTTCGTAGACTTCTTCAGCTCGAGCATTCTATATGCCAAATCAAGCAATTTAAACACACAATTATTACATCACAAATTACAAACCCATAAAGTATACACAACTTTTATGGTTACAACACAAGACTTAAAAAAATATACAAATGACGACTAAAATGTCTGGACCAACCCGAAAATACAACTGTGGCACGTGGATCCAAATCTAGTACTGCTCCTGCTATGCTCGCGAACTACCTGGAATGTTTGGGGGAAGAGGGGAGTGAGCTTAAAGAGCTCAGCAAGTAAGCACTCATACTCTCAACATGACCTCACCAACAAAATAAGTATATATATATATATAATATAATATATGAAAATAACATATACTATAATATCATCTCATGCAATCATCCCACAACAATACAAACATCCATCAAACATGGTTGCTAATCCGGGTCTAGTATAACAGAAGATTGAAACCAATGGGAGAGTACATCATCACAACTCCCAGGGTTTCCCATCATATCATAACCAATTGGAGAGTATCTCATCACAACTCCCAAGGTTTTCCATCATATCATAACCAATGGGAGAGTATCTCATCACAACTCCCAAGGTTTTCCATCATATCATAACCAATGGGAGAGTACCTCATCACAACTCCCAAGGTTTTCCATCATATCAAAACCAAATATATATGAGTGAGTTAAAACCAATGGGGGAGTCCCCGTATACCCCCAAGGTTCTTCACCATATAATCTTGCAAAATATCCATCACATGTCATCTAAAATCCGACCACTATTATACGAAACCCGGCAGCATAACATACATCACTCATCATCCAATACAATCACATCTCACATCCAATCCATCAATCTCATCTCAACAATCATGAATTCATATTTATCATGCTTTCAATTAATCAATATTTATATCTCAACAAATATATATATATATATATATATATATATATATATATTTAATTATAATTATACCAATATATTTATATATAGATTTCCACAACAACCATCAATCATCAAACAATTATGTTAAGAGAATCATCATGCAGTGTACTTACCTCTATCCACGCAAAAGCACTTAATATATCTATCTCCTCGCTAAGAATCTGAAAAATATAAAATTACGATCAGGTCCCTCAATTATCCAAAATTACGATTTTACCCATAAAATTTCTAAATATGCCCAAATAGTCCTACAATTCTTAAATATTACTATTTAACCCCTAAAAGTCAGAATTTATAATTTTACCCTCTTAATTATGCAAATTTATAATTACGTACAAATCTTTCCAATTCTAACATTTACACCCCCAAAACGGTAATAATCACATACCGAGCTCTAAAGATCTCCAAATCTCTCAAGAAAGATCCACTGGTCAGCCAATATCTCAAGGATCATAGCGACGAACGACTTCGGAACTTGCTGATACGCTTAACGAGGCAAGCGGGCCCCACAACGAAAATCGGGCCCCACTACCAATTCTTCAATGGTGGATATATATACCAAAACGCTCGTATAATCGAGAGCAACAATCTGCCACGTTCGGATCGTCGATCCAACGGTCGGATCTCAAATTCCAATACTATTCCCGAATTACCAATAATTATAAAACGGAAAACAACCCAAACGATGTCGGATCAGGAAGTGACCACTGGCGTTGGAAAGATCTCGACCTGAAAAGTACCCACTCGCTGGAGGTGGCTGTCAGAAGTGATCGAAGATGGCGGGAAAATGTAGAAACACCGGGGATGAATCGTCCCCTTCCGGCGGCGCGTTGAGGCGCGTCTGGTGGTTTCTTGGTGGCGGTCCAGTGGCGTTGGATTCGTCTCGACGAGGGGATGCTCCAAATGTGGTCACTTGCCGGAAATGCAGATCAGACGACGTCGAAATGCTCATTTCTCTCTGAACCTCCATTTTCTCTCTCTACTAGATATTCCTCTCTTCAAGTCTCGGTTTCTCTCTCTAAAACTCCCTAAAATTATTCTCAAAACTCTCTGCAATTTCTCAAGGAACCATCGCCCTCTCATCTACAGATTACCACTTCAAAACTTCATGTATAGCCATGAAAAACAATATACCCAAAGCCATTTCTTAAAAAGCTTCAACTCTCTCTCTACTCTCATGAGCTTATTCCCCCGAATCCCTCAAGATTTTTACTGGTTGGTCAAGGCTATGAAAGATCTGCTACTGATTACAAAGTCTGCTACAAAGAGTTAGGTTCTTGCATCTCAATTGAAAGCAACGAATAGCATCATCAATTATATGTACAGCTTATCAAGATGGAGTAAAAGAAATGGTGACAACTGGCTTTTGTTTGATTAAAGAAAATGAAACATGATTTGATGATAATGGGTGTGGGGTATGATGTATTTAATAATAATGTAATAAGATGTGATGTGTTAACAATAATGCAAATAATTAATCTAAAAAAAAAGGTGAAGTGTCACAAGATAGGACAAGCAATAAATGTTGCTTCTGAAAAATGATGCTGTCTACCTTTGGAGATCTATGGAGGGGAAGTGAATGGTAGAGTTTTTATGGAAGTTTGGAGGTAGATATAAATTGGTCGAAGTTATCGAAGGGCGAGAAAAAACTTGATTCAGTTGGGGCCTCTTTGGTGCAGGCCCATTTAGCCCATGAAGTGGATAAGGCACCTTGCGAAAAAGAAAAGATAAGCCCAAATGTGAACTCAACCCCAAGCCCAAAAAATGGATAAAGATAGCTAGAATGTTGACAGACTTGCCTCCAGATTCAAAGGATTCAGTGAAGAAAAGATCTCATGAGGAAACACCTGCTACTTTGAATACAGAACTCAAGACAAAGAAGAAGATCAAGCTAGTAGAGGGGAGTATAATATCTTCTTTTAGCAGTCTATCACAAAGGGAGGCTAACGAGGAAGGTGGAGGAAGGGATGGGGAGAATTTGGATGAAAATCGAAAAGGGATATCAGCGGAGGTTGTTCTACAGCCCCGCCGAGCATTATGAAAATATTATGTTGGAATGTCCGGGGATTGGGGAACCCTCGGACATTCCGAGCTGTGCGGGAAATCCTGCACAGTACTGGTCCAGATTTAGTATTTCTGTGTGAGACGATATTGGGAGATAATCAAGCTCTTAAAATTAGTAGTAGATTAGGTTTTGAGAATTGTTTAGCTGTAAGCCGGAAAGGGACTGGTGGAGGACTAGCGCTCTTATGGAATAAGAGTTTGGATGTGAATATTGTTTCTGTTGGCGTATTAGCGGTTATGCCGGGTCGCGCAGCGCAACATGAAAAATCCAATTTTTCTAACTTCAAAAATTTTTCTTTGGACTATTAAAATAAACTATTTATTTTATTATTTAATCCCAAATCACATTTGGATTACCCAAATTACCCTTTAGCCGAAAATACTCAAAATTGGCAAACTATTTGCATTTTACTCATTTTAGTCCAAAAGTGTCAATTACATATTTAAATGTTTCCAAAACACTACCAAAACGATAAATTGAGATCTAATATGCCCAATTGAATCCATAAAATGAAAAGCCCCAAATTAGGATTATACATGAACCCTAGAAATTTCAATTAATCAAATTAATAAATTTCCATCAAATTGACTTTCAATCTAGCATTTCAATAGTCATTCCAACATTCTTAAAGTCTCACCACATTAAAAAACACCCAAGAATAATTTTAGGTTTCTATAAAGTGGCATAAAAATTCTAGAATGGCAACTTTAATTTCTTAAATCAAATTGAACTCAAATAACAATTATTAAGTTCAAAGAATCATCACACATGCTTAATACGTTCCCAAAAATCATCCAACAAGCAAAAAACCCAATTCAAGTGAGTAGGAAATCAAAAATACATCACATGCATTCCCACCAAGCAAAAGAAACAATTTCCTAGCCAAAGAATTAAGAAACTTACCTTAAATTTCCAGATCTTTAAGCTTTTAAGCTTGATTTTGATTCCACTAAAATTTCCTATTTCTTAGGGTTTTTTGCTCTCTCTTTGTTGTTGAAGCAATGGGAATAGTACCCAAAAACAAGAGTTGGCCGATTCTTGTAGCTAGTGGGAGAGAGAAATTAATTTTTTTATTTATTTTAACAAAACAATTTGATTAAATAAAAATAAATATTTAATCCCACTACCATTGTTTCCAACAATGCCACATGTCACCATTATAAAGCATTCAACACATGTCTTATACATGTGAATAATATACTTAATAATTCCCAATACATTTATTTAATAAATTAATTAATTAACACTTTAATTAATTAATCCATTTGATCAAATGAATAATTTATTTCTACATTTACAATAAATGTTAAAATTCATTCAAGGTTGACATATGTCCCAAAAAATATATTCGGTAATTAATTAGTATATATCTAATCAAATTATGTATCAAATACACATACATATTAATTTAGGAAATTACTGAATACCACGCATGTGTAATTTTCGTTTAACCGTTAAACGATTTCTTAATATTCAATATTATTCGTTTTAAGTTGCCCTAGTGCTCTACGAGTATTTTTGATTATGTGAGACTCTCAAAGTTCAGATATATCAGTCTCGGGATCAAATCCCGTGTCCATAATTTACCCACTCATAAATTATGAGGACCACGAAAATTCTCGCTGAACCATACAAATTGAGATCTTTGCATACGTATAATCCTTCCGTCATAAGTATCTGGATAAATACCAGAGACATAGATATAATCGTCAAATCTCATAAGGTGTTATCTCATCGACATATAGATTCACGATTTCTCAATAGCACTCAGAACTCATTTCCGAGTGTACCATGGCCATGGATTTGATAAATCGCAATCTCATGAAGTGGATACCTAAATTCTGTACACAGGATTGACAGATCCTCTATGGACACATCACCAGATATCATGAGCATCAGTCCACACCCAACGAACAGGCGGAGGTCTAATCTAAAAAGGTCAAAGACGTAATTGTCATCAAAGTGTGGAGGATAACTCACATATCCACTGTGGTATCTCAAGTTAAAGGACCACTATACTACTCAACTCGAGAAGATTCATATTGACGCAAGTGTACGATCTATTAGGAATCTTCCACGACTCATTCAGTGTCCATCCGATATGAACACCTATATGTCTATACGAGTCTCCTTAGACTAGTGGCTCACTGAGATAAAACCATCGAAAACTAATATTTTGATATACGACATGTACCAGTCTCACAGGTTTACTTTCGGACCAAGAATGTAAACCTTGACCAGGAACAGTTTAAGAATGATATTGTTATAACATTTTTCAATGTCAATTGCGAAGCTAACTTAATCATTCCTAGGTCATACACGTCTTTACCATTTCTAAGATAATATATTAACGAAATTGTAAATTTATTCATAACAAAATATTATTCATACACGTATTTACAAGGAAATACATGATAAATCGGCACGCCGAGTACCAACTACAACAATTTCTCCCACTTACTCTTGTGCCATAACCGATGGTATCTTATACTCATCGCCTCTACATGCTTATCAAATATTTTAGGAGGAATGGCCTTGGTAAGCGGATCCGCTACATTGTCTTCACTCCGTATCTTGCATACAATAATGTCTCCACACGACACAATCTCTCGAATGATATGTTACTTTCACTCCACATGCTTCGATTATTTATGTGCCATGGGTTCTTTTACTTTCGTAACAGCTTCGGTATTATCACAGTGTAAAGGAATCGAATTCTCAATGCTTGGGACAACTCCCAATTATGTGACAAAATTTCTAATCCAGACAGCTTCTTTTATAGCCTCAGATGTCGCAATATATTCCGCCTCTGTGGTGGAATCAGTTGTTGATCCATGTTTGGAACTTTTCCAACTAATTGCAGCACCGTTAAGGGTAAATACGAATCCTGATGTAGACTTTCAATCATTCGGATTCGATTGGAAATATGAATCTGTATACCCATTAACTTGCAGTCATCCTTCTCTATAAATCAAAAACTTATCCTTAGTACCTTTGAGATACTTCAAGATATGTTTAACGGCCATCCAATGGTCGTTACCTGGATTTGATTGATATCTACTGGTTACACTAACCAAGTAACTAATATCAGGTCACGTACACAACATGGCATACATAATGCTACCCAAACACGAAGCATAAGGTAGATTAGACATTCTAATCTTCTCATCTTCAGTTTGCGGACACATTTTCTTCGAAAGATGTATACCATGTCGAAATGGTATGTTAACTGTCTTACAGTTACTAAAATTATACATTTCTAAGATCTTATCTATGTACGTGGATTGAGACAATCCAATAAGCTTATTTTCTCTATCTCTATAGAGTTTTATACCCAATATATAAGAAGCTTCACCCAGATCTCTCATAGAGAAGTTCCTACAAAGATAAGCTTTTACGCTCTGCATCATCCCGATATCATTCTCAATGATCAGGATGTCGTCCACATAAAGTACCAAAAACACCACCATGCTCCCACTGACCTTTTTATACACACGAGATTCTTTTGTATTATTGAGGAAACCAGACAATCTAATAACCTCATCGAATCGAAGATTCCAACTCCGTGAATCTTGTTTAAGTCCATAAATGGACTTCTTAAGCTTACAAACCATATCTAAGTCTTGGCTGGACGTAAAACCCTCCGGCTGTTCCATATAGATTTCTTCATCAAGAAATCCATTCAAGAATGCCGTTTTGACATCCATTTGCCAAATCTCGTAGTCATGATAGGAAGCTATAGCCAATAAAATCCTAATAGACTTCAACATCGCTACTGGCGAAAAGGTTTCATCATAGTCGACACCAGGTCGATGTGTAACTCTTTCCAACTAGTCGGACCTTGAAAGTTTCAACACTTCCATCAGACCCTCTCTTCCTTTTGTAAACCTATTTACAACCGACAAGAACGATTCCCTCAGGAAGAGGAATGAAGTCCCGGACTTGATTCTGTTGCATTGAGTCTAACTCTGATTTCATGGCTTCCTGCCATTTCACGGAATCAATGTCTAACATCATTTCTTTGTAAATCCTCAAGTCAGTCTCTTCTACCAATATCATATCAAGACTCATGTCCTGTATCAAAGACAGGCGCTCAGGAGGTCTTATGACCCTACTCGACCTACGAAGTGTATGTGTCAAAGATCTTTCACCTTCTTGAACCTCATGTTCCTTCTGTGGTTCATCGGTTATAGGCTGAACTTCATCAAGTTCAACTTGTCTATGATCTCTTCCTTCAGCCAAAAATTATATTTCTAGAAATTTTACGAAGCGAGCTACGAACACGTTTCGACGCTCAGAATCATAGAATAAATATCCTTTCGTATTGGAATGATACCCAACAAACCTAAATTTTTGCCCTCGAGGCAAAAGCTTATCCTACTGTGCCACTCTAACGTACGCAGGACGGCCCCAAACCCTAATATAATTAAGGTTCAGTTTCCTACCAGTCCATATCTGATATGGGGTCGTAGGAACAACTTTGGAAGGAACTCTGTTCAAAAGATTAACTGCAGTAAGAAGCACATAGCCCCACAGGTAATATGACAGATCTGTAAAACTCAACATAGAATGAACCATATCCAATAAAGTTCGATTTCTCCTCTCAGACACTCCATTATGTTGTGGAGTACTTGGAGGAGTATATTGAGCAAGAATCTCATTCTCCTTTAAATAATCAGTGAACTCACTGCTCATAGATTCACCACCTCGATCCGATCGAAGGCACTTGATGAATTTTCCAGTTTGTTTTTCCACTTCATTTCGGAAATCTTTGAACCTTTCAAAAGTTTCAATTTATGTTTCATCAAGTAAACATAACCATACCGAGATAAATCATCGATAAAGGTAACAAAGTATGAAAAGCCACTATGAGCAGTGAGACTCATGGGACCACATACATCAGAATGTACTAGTTCCAATAAGTCTAAGGCTCGATGTCCTACACCGGTAAATGGGGATTTTGTCATTTTCCCCTGAATACACGATTCGTAAGTCGGGTAAGGTTCAATAGTTAGATTCTCAATCAAACCATTCCTAACCAACTGGGTAAGGCGTCGTACGCCAATATGACCTAACCTCATGTGCCACAGTTCAATATCATTAACACGATATCTATCTCGTTCCAACATTCAAAATATCTCTTGATGGATGCAAAATGTAATGACCATTCTCATATGCACATTGAAGGATAGGAATATTATATTTATCATATAAATACAGAGAACGATTCTTAATATTTACACAAAAACCTTATGTATCTAATACAAAAAATGATATAATATTTGCCACATATCCTGGCATAAAATAACAGTCATTTAACAAAATGCTCCCACTGGATAAGGGAATCTCATATACTCTAACTGTAACTTCATCCAAAGAGTCTCCACTCCCAAAGCGCAATTACAACAATCCAGATTTCAACTTTCTACTTTCCTTCAGCCCCTGCAACGAATTGTAGATGTGAACAGGACAAGCAGAGTCTAAAATCCAACTGGAAGAATTAGCTTCACAAGCTAAAGAGATATCAATTATGGGAAAAATAAATATACCTGATGTAGAGGCTCTGTCTCTCTTCAACTGCACAAGATATTCTGATAATTACGCTTCCAGTGTCCAACCTTGCTGCAGTGATGGCATGTGTCTTCGACAGCTCTCTTGGGTTTTGGTTTCCCTATCTTACCTTGAGGTGCGATCTTCTTGCCTTTATTCTTCTTTTTTTTGCCCTTCTTTTGAGAAGTGGTAGAAAGAGAAGTAGGTTTGAGAAGACGAGTCGACACTTCCTTCTTTAGATCCTCCTTAGCAATGAGAAGCATCTTGTGCAACTCACTGTAAGAACACCGATTCCCATGCATATTAAAAATCAGCACAAACTGGTGAAATATGCTCGGGAGTGAGTCTAGTATCAAACTACGCCCAAAGTTTCATTGAGTGGAAAGTCATATCGCCTCAATTGATAAATCAAATCAATCATATGAAGCACATGTTAGACTGACTGGTTGACCTTCATCCAGTCTTGAGTGAAACAGTTCCACCGCCTATATGAACAGTATTTGCTTTTGATCCATAAAGAGCTCCCTAAGCTAAATATTATGTTATATGAATCAGACATATCAATATATTACCTCTTCAGCTTCGAAGTCAACGATCCGAGGATGTATGATTTAACTTGTAGATCATCATCCTTCCATTTCTGGAAGGTTGTATGCTCCTCAGGTGTTGACTCGGGTGGTATAGCTAGAGGAACCGGTCCATCCAACACATACCATAATCTCTCGAATTCGAGGACAATCCTCAAATACATTTCCCAGTCAGCAAAATTTTCTGGCCCAATTAGCTTGTTCGCATCTAACATACGAGCTAAAGGATTGGAAGACGAAGAGCCGGCCATCGTAAATCTATCATATAGATAGCGAAAGGAAAAATTAGCAGATAATACAGTTTCATATAATCAAACATAACATCAAATAAATCATGGATTTTTAATTTAAAAGATGCCCTCCCACTAATCATGCAATACTGTAATCCCCAAATAGAAAGCAATAATATAATCAAATTAAATTAAAAACAGCAGGAAGTAGATCCCATAAATATATTTTGGCTCACTGTTTTGTCACGTTCTCACCTACGTATATTCATTAGGTAGACGACCATTGTCAATCACAAAAGTGACTCATGAATTTAGGTTCTGATCGTTTCTCGTTGTGAAAGCTTTGGCACGTTCACAAGGAGGCGTTTTCAAGGCTTAACTTGTCAGTGACAAACTCAAGTTACCAGTGTAGTCCTGACAGCTTTGGCACGTTCAAGATTTCCATTTTCACTTGAATTTGTCTCTTATCATATAAGTTCTATACCGGCGCAAATGAACTACCATCAGCCATAACTGCATAGCTTTGGCACGATACAGCTACAGTATCAGGAAAACATTCGCATCTATACTGACAAGGCGGACCGAGGAAAAAGCACTCACAAATATAATTTACTTTAAAGCCTTATTAAAGGGAATTTTCCGCTAAACTGTCAAACATATTATTTTGATCCTATCTAGGAAAGCATGTGTTTACGGAAATAAGTCGTAGATTACATATCAAATATCATGCTAGAATCATTTTATGGATTAGGAATCAGAAAAGCTCTGATACCATTTTTGTTGGCGTATTAGCGGTTATGCCAGGTCGTCGCGCAGCGGAACATGAAAAATCTGATTTTTCTAATTTCAAAAATTTTTCTTTGGACTATTAAAATAAACTATTTATTTTAATATTTAATCCCAAATCAAATTTGGAATTACCCAAATTACCCTTTAGCCGAAAATACTCAAAATTGGCAAATTAATTGTATTTTGCTCATTTTAGTCCAAAAGTGTCAATTACACATTTAAGTGTTTCCAAAACACTACCAAAATGATTAATTGACATCTAATATGCCCAATTGAATCCATAAAATGAAAAGCCCCAATTTAGGATTATACATGAACCCTAGAAATTTCAATTAATCAAATTTCCATCAAATTGACTTTTAATCTAGCATTCCAATAATCATTCCAACATTCTTAAAGTCTCACCACATTCAAAAACACCCAAGAACAATTCTAGGTTTCTATAAAGTGGCATAGAAATTCTAGAATGGCAACTTTAATTTCCTAAATCAAATTGAACTCAAATAACAATTATTAAGTTCAAAGAATCATCACACATGCTTAATAAGTTCCCAACAATCATCCAACAAGCAAAAACCCAATTCAAGAGAGTAGGAAATCAAAAATACATCACATGCATTCTCACCAAGCAAAAGAAATAATTTCCTAGCCAAAGGATTGAGAAACTTACCTTAAATTTCCAAATCTTTAAGCTTTAAAGCTTGATTTTGATTCCACTAAAATTTCCTCTTTCTTAGGGTTTTTTGCTCTCTCTTTGTTGTTGAAGAAATGGGAATAGTACCCAAAAACAAGAGTTGGCCAATTCTGTAGTTATGGGAGAGAGAAATTAATATTTTATTTATTTGATTAAATAAAAACAAATATTTCATCCCACTACCATTGTTTCCAACAATGCCACATGTCACAATTATAAAGCATCCAACACATGTCTTATACATGTGAATAATATACTTAATAATTCCCAATACATTTATTTAATAAATTAATTAATTAACACTTTAATTAATTAATCCATTTAATCAAATGTATAATGTATCTACATTTACAATAAATGTTAAAATACATTCAAGGTTGACATATGTCCCAAAAATTATATTCGTAATTAATTAATATATATCTAATCAAATTATGTATCAATACATACATATTAATTTAGGAAATTACCGAATACCACGCATGTGTAATTTTCGTTTAATCGTTAAACGATTTCCGAATAATCAATATTATTCGTTTTAAGTCGCCCTAGTGCTCTACGAGTATTTTTGATTATGTGAGACTCTCTAAGTTCAAGTATATCCGTCACGGGATCAAATTCCTGTGTCCATAATTTACCACTCATAAATTATGACGACCACAGATATTCTCGTTGAACCATACTACGTATAATCCTTCGATCATAGGTATCCGGATAAATACCAGAGACATAGAATCGTCAAATCTCATAAGGTATTATCTCGTCGACATATAGATTCACGATTTCTCAATAACAATCATAACTCATTTCCGAGTGTACCATGGCCATGGATTTGATAAATCGCAATCCCATGAAGTGGATACCTAAATCTTGTACGCAGGATTGACGGATCCTCTATGGACACATCACCAGATATCATGAGCATCAGTCAACACCCAACGGACAGGCGGAGGTCTAACCAAAAAATGTAAAAGACGTGACTGTCATCAAAGTTTGGAGGATAACTCATATATCCATCGTGGTATCTCAAGTCAAAGGACCATTATGCTACTCAACTCGAGAAGATTCCTATTGACGCAAGCGTACGATCTATTAAGAATCTTTGGTGAATCGTTCAGTGTCCATCCAATATGAACACCTATATATCTATACGAGTCTCCCTAGACTCGTGGTACACTGAGATAAAACCACCGGAAACTAATATTCCGATATACGACATGTACCGGTCTCTCGGGTTTACTTTCAGACCAATAACGTAAACCTTGACCATGAACAATTTAGGAATGATACTGTTATAACGTTTCTCAATGTCAATTGCGACGCTTTTGCAATTACGTTATAACTTAATCATTCCTAGGTCATACATGTCTTACCATTCTAAGATAATATATTGATGAAACTGTAAACTTATTCATAAAATTATTGTTCATACACGTATTTATAAGGAAATACATGAGAAATCGACACGCCGAGTACTAACTCCAACAGTTTCTTATAGCATGCACCATATTGATGCTATTATGAAGAGCGAGGAACGTCTGATGTGGAGATTTTCAGGAATCTATTGGCATCCAGAAGCGAAGCAAAAGCGGCACACATGGGAGTTGTTACGAAGATTATCACAATTCTTTGAGCTACCATGGATCTGTAGGGGGACTTTAATGAGATTTTGGCTGCTGGGGAAAAATTGTGGGGAGAAGATAAAAGTCCTGAAGACATGAATTTATTCAGTGAGGCTATAAGTGAGTGTAACATGGAGAATTTAGGCTACTTAGGATACCCTTTTACATGGTCTAATAGGAGGATTGAATGTAGATTGATCGAATAGAGGCTTGATAGGTTTTGTGGCAACTCGAAGTGGCAGAGCATGAATTTGATCCTCACGGCCAGAAATATAGATGCTTGGGGGTCAGACCATTGCCATATCCTATTCGAAATTAAAGGAAGATTATGGAGAGAGGTGGTGAGGAAGAGAGGAGGTAAAAGATTCTTTTATGAAGATATGTGGAGTCCTTACAAAGCATGTGGAGAGATTATTAAGCAGTGTTGGTTAAAATCGAGGGGAGCTATGGCCAGTAACCCCCTCCAATCCTTTACGGACTCTATAGGAAGGACTCAAGAGAGTTTAAAAAGATGGAGCTCGATGGAGTTTGGGGGTAGACATAAAAAGTTAGCATTGTAAAATGAGCTATGAGGGGTTAAAAGACAAGGAGATCAAGGTCGAGAGGGTAAAGATATTAGGAGGATAGAGGAAGTTATTGATGTTTTGTTGCGGGAATATGAGGTTTACTGGAGGCAAAGGTCAAGGATTTCTTGGCTCAAAGAGGGGGATAGAAACACAAAGTTTTTCCATGCTCATGCTTCGGAAAATAAAAAAAAGAACCAGATTGATGGGATTATGAATAAGGGAGAGGAATGTGTGACTAGAGAAGAGGATATTGCAGCAGTGGCTAGTAACTATTTTTCCAGTCTCTTTACATCAACTGACCCTTCCTTGACACAGATAAATTTGGCATTGGATGGAATTAAGAAGAAATTGTCTGGAGAGACGATCAGGGTACTAAACACCCCTTTTACAGCAAGCAACGTTTATGAAGCAATTAAAGAGATGCATCCAAATAAAGCCACTGGTCCAGATGGCCTTCCAGCTGTGTTCTATCATAAGCACTGGTCTATTGTGGGGGAGCAGGTAACTCAGACATGCTTGGCAACACTCAATCAACTCACTGATATTTCAAGCTTAAATTGTTAGTTTTCTATAAGGTCCCAAGATCAAATCAAGACATGAAATTATGTGTGAACACATCAACGGAGGTAGCGGAATACTCACATTGATCGGTAGAGTCGATTTGGAGACGATTCAAGCCCAAAAACGCACTGCCATGTAAGCCTACTGCATGCAGTCCACTGCCTACAAAACAGAAAATTGAGTGAAGAAACGGAGCTCCAATCTTCGTCGGATGGATCCCGTCTCATGGGGGAACCTCCCTACCACCTTCGCAAGACTCGTAGTGTGCTAGCACTTGCGGTTTTCACCATGAAAACCCAACCCTTGCTTCCTTATTCACGCCCAAACTGGTTCAAACAAGTGAGTTGTTGCGCCGTGAGAAGAAGAGAGGAAATGAGAGAATTGTGTATTGAATTTCAATTAATTTTTGTTACCAAAAATCAATTTATATTTATGCCATAATTTATTAAATTAATAATAAATTTATGACACAACACATGCAATAGCTTAGAGTGTCAAACACTCAATTTCCATGCAATAACATTGAGTGCATTGTACACTATCTACATGCAAAGCATTAGAATGACATGTGTCATGTGGGCCCCACACGTTTCCAAATGAAAGTGGGCCCACGTGCACTCACGCGTTCGGGTTCGATATTTCCGAAATACCGAGCTTACGTCGCGACGTTAATTCAATCGAATTTAAATAAATAATTACGCCTGGCAAAATTATTATTTACGTCGCTAACGAATTAATTCTGAATTAACTCGTTTGCCCGAATTAAAATCTAATTTTAATTCCGCGTCGAAATCTAATTTCGTTTAATATATCGAATATATTAATTCATCGATTAATTCCAAAATAATCGTTCTCTCTCTTTAGACGACATTTTATCCCGGATAAAATATCTCCGTTGTTAATCCTAGATTAATTTTCTCTCTCTCTTCTATTATAATCCCAGATTATTCAAGAGTGCGAGTTGTGCGTCATCGGTGGATTATCGGGAAGCGACCCATGAGATCCCCGGATAATCTGGCAGTAAATACGGTCGTCGGAGTATCCGAATCACGTACGTACCAAGTACTACGTTCTACCGATTTACGAGACAAGGTCGACTCCTAGCAAAGCACCAAGTCTTCCCAAGTTCTCCGGACATATTCATCAAAGAATATCTAGATCTGTATCAAGCGTAGTATACAATTGTATTGTGTATCGGCCCAGTATCGGATAATCACGTGCTAGGGCTGGGGCTGGATAAGTGTCTGCCCCGTCCGAAACACATATCGGATGTCTGGTAACTAGTCTCTATAATCGGATATTCATGACCTGGTCATAATATCACGATTGGATGCGCATCACTAAAAGAGCACTAATACCGTATCCTGCGTGACATCATCTCCATTATGACTGGAGTGACACTTCCGTCTTGACATCACATCCAATACACTACGATTCCTGATAAACCCAGAAGAGGTGAACACAGAACCAGTTAAGATCCCCCACCACCAAAACCAAAGTTTACCGATTGTCGTAAGTATTAGCGATGTAAGTCTCAGGTTAAGACTATACACACCTACCTTGATTTCGGCCTCCCATAGACACCTAGTCATAATACCAATGGGATTCCGAAGGGTCTATCCAGAGCGAAGCTGTTTCCCGTACCATCGGTGAAACACGACCTCCTATCGCACTTGCACAAGTATCCAATACTTATATATATGAGAACTATGCCGTTGTGCCCTCACAACGCGCACAAGTGCAATACTAGCCTATTCCGCATTATCGATGTCCAGTCTCGATAATACTACGGCTAGGGATATTTAATGATTAATCCTTCGTGGACTGATACTGTCTCATATCATCTCAATCCAGGAACTAATCATAGGGACCTCTCTTCATTTATATATCTATGGTGATCTGATCACAAATGATGAGAGTGCAATTTCTTTATCACATAGTTAATTTGCTACAACAACACAATGATCTGTGCAAATAGTGACGCTATGGGTCATAATGTCCAACATAAATCAGACTTTAATTGCCTTAATCCTCAAACAGAAGAAACATGCCAGCATCACTGCTTACTGACCCATAAGCCTTTGTAATGTCATATATAAAATTATAGCCAAATGTGCAGCCAACAAGATAAAAAGAGTGCTTGGTGACTTAATATCACCGAACCAGAGTGCATTTGTTCATGGCAGATTAATCAATGATAATATTATTATTGGATATGAGTGTCTACAGAAGGTAAGAAAGATGAAGCAAGGTAATCAAGGGCTGGTGGCATTGAAATTAGATATTAGCAAAGCCTATGACAGAGTAAAGTGGAGGTTTGTCCTGAGGGTGCTTGAAAGATGGAGTTTCCAGATTCATGGAGGGTTTTAATTCAAAATTGCATTTCTACTCCTAGGTTCTCAGTCCTTATTAATGGAACTGCGAGAGGCTCGATACACCCAATGAGGGCTGCGACAGAGATGCTATTTATCTCCTTACTTTTTCATTATGTGTGTTGAGGCGATGTCGGGGTTGTTGAATCAAAGTGTGGAAAGAGCAGATTTAAGTGGGCTAAAATTTGGGAAGGATGTTGTTATCTCACACCTTTTATTCACGAATGACAGTCTGGTTTTCACAAAGGCTTCGATAAAATATTGCACAAAGTTGAAGGGGCTTTTCGATTCCTACGCAAATGTATCCGAAAAGATCTTTAACTATGAGAAGTCCTCAATTTTGTGCAGTCCCAATACCAAACCAGCAACAATAGAAGAGATAAAGAAGATTTTTAAACTTGAAATGGCGTCCCCCCATGAGAGATATTAGGCTTACCAGTAATGATAAGTAAGACAAAAATAGGCTCTTCAATGAAATTAAGAACAAGGTTTTCCAGAGAGTAACAGGCCGGTAAACCGGCCACGGTTCCGGTTCGGAACTGGAACCGAACCGGTTGGAACCAGAAGGTTCCGGTTCCAACCGATTCCGGTTCCGGAACCAAACCGTTGGCGACCGGGTTCGGTTGGGGTTCGACCCCAACTCGAACCAATGGCACGGTTCCGGTTCGGAACTGGAACCAAACTGGTTGGAACCAGAAGGTTTCGGTTCCAACCGATTCCGGTTCCGGAACCAAAACCGTTGGCGACCGGTTCGGGTACGGTTCCACCGGTTCAACGGTTCCAACCGGAACCCTTCCCCAACAGCTACTAGCTGTTGGGGGGGGGGGCAGGGAGAATTTTTTTTTTTAAAAAAAAATATAAATTAAAATATAAATTACTAATATATCCCTAATAATGGTAATAAAACGGTTATATTTATGGGCATTTTTGGTATCAAAAAAAATCTAAAACTTTATAAATAGGATCATTTTTCATTATTTCAAACACCACCAAATTCTCAACTCTCTCATTTTCTATAATTCTCTTATTCTCAATCTCACTTCAATACAATTCTATTATAATCTTATTCTCAATCTCAATTCAATAGTTGTTAATTGTTATCATTCGCATTATTCAATTTTCTTATTTTTCTTCCTAATTTCTCAAACGAAAAATGGCAAGCTCATCTGAGAACATAATGTCAAATATGCCAACTGTAGGCATTGCATTTTTCCATGTGAAACCCGATGATGAGTCTCAGTTGGAGGCACTACCTTTTAAATCACGGAAGCCGCGGGAAAACAGACGTCGGAAGGGAGGAGTCAAGAATTGACTCATATTCGGATTAAGTTCACTGGTTTAGCTTCGGGTTACTTGTTGGCTTTCCGTTCTAAAAATTATTCCCGGCCCAAACACGCACCAATCACTTAACCTCGGCCCAAAATCCCCGCACAGCCCATTTGCCTTGACCCAAAACCCCGCAAGCCCACAACCTTGTCCACACAAACCAAACCCACCAACCAAAGGCCCACACGCCCCAACCAAGGCCCACACGCCCACTTTACCTAATACACACCCAAATTAAATCAAATATTAAGTTAAATATTAATTAGATAATGTAATTAATAAAATATTAATTAAATCATTTACCAAATTAAATAAAACACAAAATATAATCATGCCTAATTTAAGAAAATCAAATATGTTATATACCTAAATTAAAAAGATGTTATGCCTAATTAAATCAATCCTAACCAATTAAAAAATATTGTATTCCTAAACCAACACAAATTAGATATTCAAACTTCCTAATCTAAACCAATCTTGTCTCCATCAAATCTTTGACTTTCCTTGCTCAATACCAAATCAAATCCTTGCTCTTAATGCCAAATCCCTTCCTTGTGAGACAAGGAGTGCCCTAGCCATTCTCTATATAAACAACCCTCACCAAGACTGCCCTCCCCTAGCTCATACATAAGACTCTCTCTAGTCCACGCCCATACACACACAAGAACTCCTCTCATTCACGTTGTCTTGACACAAAGAGAAGCCTTAGAACTCACGCCAATCACAAGAAAAAAAGCAAAATATTTCTCTTCTCCTCCTTCACTCTTAGCCGAAAATTACAGCCCCTCTAAGCCCCTCCATTGCCGAAATTTAGCCATCAAAAACAGCCCCTGAATCACCTTAAAACAGCAGTAAAACACGTCCCAAACAGCAGTCCCTTTTACCATAAAACAGCAGCCCCTGCACCCCCCTAAAACAGCCTAAACAGCCCCTGAGTTACCTTAAACCGCACCCAAATCCCATAAAAAACAGTCCCTAAAATCCCTAAAACAGTAACACAAAAAACTACACTTATAACCCTTAAATAATCACACAAAAACTGCACTTGAAACCCACAAAAAAACACCCAAAACAGTCCCCTATACACCTGAAACAGTAACCAATAATACGACAGCGAAACCACGAGGAGACAGCAGCAAAACGGAGCCAAAACAGTAGTTCGAGCGGCGAAACAGCGAAGTAAAATGCAAACCAGTGAACCAGAAAAGTTGCGGTGTGATAGCCCTTCCGACGGCCGTGAAACGTGAGTCCGAAAGTCGACATAAAAGGTTAGACCTGAGGGTATCTTCCACATTCATTTTCTGTTTTACCTTTATTATTCATTGAGTATTATTTGCAAGATTGATATGTTGAATCGCATGTTGTGGCCCTTGAGTAGATAAATATGCATGGATAATGAGATATTGTATGTTGTGGCTTTGGAATAAAATGAGAGATGTGTCAACTCTCGCGGTATATCGGATGGAAACCCGGACATAAATTTCATAGCCGATTCTGAATGGACGGTAGTATGATCTGTACTCGGGATACAACTCACGTACCGCTTGAGTAAAACGGCACCCTCTTTTGTTTTAGGTTGCTTTGGTTTATTTATTTTTTGTCATTTGAATTCTGCATGTTACTTGTTTGTGTTCATGATGCAATCGAGTGCATGGCTTAGTAAGTGCGATGAAAGGTCCCCTAATTGGAGGGGTAAAATCCTTTACCACGATGCTTCGCTGCACCGATTGATGTGTGGTCGGTTGAATGCAAGGTATGTTCAATCGGGCACACTAAGTTTGATATTATCGTCTTGAATTCTTTGTGTGCATAATGCAATGAGTGCATGGGCTTAGTAAGTGCGATGAAAGGTCCTCTAATTGGAGGGGTTAAAATCCTTGACCACGATGCTTCGCCGCACCGATTGACGTGTGTTCGGTTGAATGCAAGATATGTTCAATCGATACTAAGTTTGATATGGTCATCTTTGTCTTTGTACATATTGTAATGAAAGGCGCATGGGCCTATTGTGTTGGATTAAAAGGTTCTCCATTTGGGGGAAGAAAAGCCTAAAAGGCTACCTTTACCACGATATTCGCCGTGTCTTTCATCTATTTGATTGCATTGTCTATTCCTGTCTTGGCTCGACCTATTGTCATTGGTGTACCCATAGCCACCTGCCCCTCACCCATTAAACAACAACCTTCACTCTTTCAAAACAAAACACGCCATAGCCACTGACCAAATCTGCCATCTCGCGCACATAACGAACAACCCTCAAATACGTAAGCCACTTACGCATAAGACAAAGACACGCTCACGCACCTTCAGCACACACTAGCCACCTCCAGTAAATCATCTCTCTTTCAAAGCATGAACACGCCCCTTCACCCGCACCTAATCTCCACTCACTGACCTCATCGACTCACATAAGCCACTGCCCCTCCACTCAAGTAAGCAAACTGCCTCACACAAGAAATTAACACACATTGCCCCCACTAACGCATTAACCAACAACAAACTAAAACCTAAACGCCACGATCTCACATAGCCCTCCAGATCACGTCACCAGCCAGCAACCACGCCACAGCCTCAACTTCTCACATAAAGCCAACTATACCATTCATGCATGTACTATGAAATCTCATATAGTCATTCTTATCTTTGTACGCATCATAATGAAATCATGTTTATTCCATTGTTGCATCATTTACCTTAGTATTGGTTTAATGTATTACAATTCATATACCTATGTCATGATGACATTTGAGTTTTATTTCTTGTGGTATATCGGATGAAACCCCGACATAAATTTCGTAGCCGATTCCGAATGGATGGTAGTGCGGTCTGTACTTGGGATACAATTCCACGTATCACTTGGAAAGTGCTCACATGTGTGCTTGTATGGTTACTATGTGTGCTTGTATTTTCGTGAACATAATATGCCAATGAAGTTGTATGTTCGTTGCTACTTTGATGTACTTTCAAGCATGCAATCTTAGATGTGAAATACATGTAAATTTAGATGCAAGTTTTATTTTATACATGTGAATTTAGAAGCATTATACTCTTGGAAATAAGTGTTACTTAAGCTTGATTAATTATTACATAAATCATTTCATTACAAGTGACATAAGTAAGGGACCATTTCGAACCCAACGGTTTGAGGTCTTCCCTTGCGAGGGGTGAGTGCGGCCTTAAATCTCATTTTCCCGGTTCACACCAGGTGGCGACTCCATTACTCTCCGGTTTAGTCCCCCGTGGCTACTCCGTACTCCCAACCGGGCCGTGAGCCCGTGACAGGATGCGTCGTCCAGCTCCTGTGTCCCACAGTCTGGCGACTCCCACTGGGGATAGGAATCGGCCCCGAAATATTGCCTTGTGATGTTTGGATTACGTTTTAAATTGACCGTGTCTATAGTGGATAAAGTGGGGGTTTAATCAAAGGCATTTGAGGCTAGGTAATGGTTTGGTGTCTTCCTTTCATTCACTACCTTTCTAGAAGGAAAAGCTGTGAAGGCACCTAGATAGCCATCTACTCGTAGCCCATTGTGATGGACTATTTGGAGGACTCGTTGTTTATTCCTGACACCAAGCGATAAGAGCCTAAGAGGGCTTGGATATTTCATTAGCCTCGCTCCACCTTCCCTCTGGGGAATCTACAACGGGAATCCATTTGACAGTCCGTCACCCACCATAGCTCATGGTGTTGGTTTTCTATAAGGTCCCCAGATCAAATCAAGACATGAAATTATGTGTGAACACATCAACGGAGGTAGCGGAATACTCACATTGTCGGTTATGTCGATTTGGAGACGAATGAAGGCCAAAAACGTACTGCCTTCACGCCCACTGCATGCAGTCCACTGCCCTGCAAAACAGAAATTTGAGTGAAGAAACGGAGCTCCAATCTTTGTCGGATGGATCCCGTCTCATGGGGAAACCTCCCTACCACCTTCGCAAGACTTGTAAGTGTGCTAGCACTTGATTTCTCACCATGAGAAACCACTCTTGCTTCCCTTTAGCTCACGCCCAAACTGTTTCCAAACCAGTGAACACTTTGCTCAAATGGGCGTGAGAGAGGAGAGAATTTGAGAGAGAAGAAGTTGTGTTATTTCTTTTAAAATGATTTACCAAAAATCAATTTATATTTATGCCATAATTTATTAATTAATAATAAATTTATGACACAAAACATGCAATAGCTTAGAGTGTCAAACACTCAATTTCCATGCAATAACATTGAGTGCATTGTACACTATCTACATGCAAAGCATTAGAATGACATGTGTCATGTGGGCCCCACACGTTTCCAAATGAAAGTGGGCCCACGTGCACTCACGCGTTCGGGTTCGATATTTCCGAAATATCGAGCTTACGTCGCGACGTTAATTCAATCGAATTTAAATAAATAATTACGCCGGGCGAAATTATTATTTACGTCGCTAACGAATTAATTCTGAATTAACTCGTTTGCCCGAATTAAAATCTAATTTTAATTCCGCGTCGAAATCTAATTTCGTTTAATATATCGAATATATTAATTCATCGATTAATTCCAAATTAATCGTTCTCTCTCTTTAGACGACATTTTATCCCGGATAAAATATCTCCATTATTAATCCTAGATTAATTTTCTCTCTCTTCTATTATAATCCCAGATTATTCAAGAGTGCGAGTTGTGCGTCATCGGTGGATTATCGGGAAGCGACCCATGTGATCCCCGGATAATCTGGCAGTAAATACGGTCGTCGGAGTATCCGAATCACGTACGTACCAAGTACTACGTTCTACCGATTTACGAGACAAGGTCGACTCCTAGCAAAGCACCAAGTTTTCCCAAGTTCTCCGGACATATTCATCAAGAATATCTAGATCTGTATCAAGCGTAGTATACAATTGTATTGTGCATATTGGCCCAGTATCGGATAATCACGTGCTAGGGCTGGGGCTGGATAAGTGTCTGCCCCGTCCGAAACACATATCGGATGTCTGGTAACTAGTCTCTATAATCGGATATTCATGACCTGGTCATAATATCACGATTGGATGCGCATCACTTTAAGAGCACTAATACCGTATCCTGCGTGACATCATCTCCATTATGACTGGAGTGACACTTCCGTCTTGACATCACATCCAATACACTACGACTCTCTGATAAACCCAGAAGAGGTGAACACAGAACCAGTTAAGATCCCCCACCACCAAAACCAAAGTTTACCGATTGTCGTAAGTATTAGCGATGTAAGTCTCAGGTTAAGACTATACACACCTACCTTGATTTCGGCCTCCCATAGACACCTAGTCATAATACCAATGGGATTCCGAAGGGTCTATCCAGAGCGAAGCTGTTTCCCGTACCATCGGTGAAACACGACCTCCTATCGCACTTGCACAAGTATCCAATACTTATATATATGAGAACTATGCCGTTGTGCCCTCACAACGCGCACAAGTGCAATACTAGCCTATTCCGCATTATCGATGTCCAGTCTCGATAATACTACGGCTAGGGATATTTAATGATTAATCCTTCGTGGACTGATACTGTCTCATATCATCTCAATCCAGGAACTAATCATAGGGACCTCTCTTCATTTATATATCTAAGGTGATCTAATCACAAATGACGAGAGTGCAATTTCCTTGTTACATAGTTAATTTGCTACAACAACACAATGATCTGTGCAAATAGTGACGCTATGGGTCATTTTGTCCAACAATTGGCACGTACCATAGTGTATAAAAAAGGGTGCGCTCACTTGGTCGCTCGAACCCTTGAGTCGGGAGACCTAGTTGTGGGCTACCCTTCACCGGTGAGAGCCTTTGTCTATACTCTTGCTAACCCACCCATAGACCGGGTTTGTATGGCTAAAGTAACAATTATTTCCTTGAGTATGTGCTTGTGGACCATCCTCATTTGGATGCAGTTGGACTATTGTCAGAAATGCGGACTTGCTGGGCCATTTAAACTGGGGCGAGTTCGTACCTTATGACTATTAGGCCCAAAGCTTCTGAAATGTCGATGGGAAATTATGTAGAATTTATTACGTTATGTTTGCATTATCTTTCTTCTATGCTTGTGTTTGGGAACATCGTCGTTGGGATCCATTTGGACCATTTGTCATGGGATATGGGCTTGTTGGGCCATTTAAACTGGGACAAGAACGTATTTCATGACGATTGGGCCAAAGGCTTCTAAGTGTTGATGGGCCACTTTGTGATTGTGTTCGGAACATTACCATTTGGATTTAGTTGAGCTCCTTGTCATGAGATGTGAACTCGTTGGGCCATTTAAACTGGGATGGGTCCACTCCTATGACAATTAGCCGAAAGATTCTAAAATGATAACGGGCCGATTTGTTTGAAAATTTTAATTGATTTAGTATGTTATATATGTTACATGCACCTCATGCACCTCATACATACATATTTCATGTTAACACCATCTATGTCTCAAAAAGACATCATAGATACTGTTTGGGTTAGAGAAGGGACAAGACTCACTAAAAGAACAAGTATGAGTGAATCCGATAATGAGGTGTCCCGTATGGATCAGTTAGAGAACGGTCTCGCCAAGATCACTGAACAGTTGCAGACTTTGACTACTGTTGTGGCTGGCATAGCCGGGTCTCGTGCTGGGGGTAGTTCTGGGGATGTAAGACAAGAGGAACCTCCGAACAGATTGGGGGATGATACCCCCACTTTTGATGATGATATGGCAGAGTATGCAGCAGGCAGAATATCTGGGTCTCAGGCAGAGTTACAGAAGCTCCGGGATCAGGTTGATTCAGTTACCCGCAAGATGAGGGGTAAGAATGAGGATTTGCTGGATTATGACACGCTGAATTTCGAAGAGCAATTGCCGGCACAGTTCAAGATGCCTGATATGGCTAAGTTTAATGGGAATGGGGATCTGAGGGTGCATCTCCGACAGTTTGTATCAGTTATGAGTTCAGTTGGCCTATCTCAGCGCCAAGTGCAGAAGATATTTGGAATGTCGCTCGAGGGAGCTCCCGTGGTGTGGTACCACAGTTTGGAGAAGAAAGTGAAGGGAGATTGGAGAGAGTTGGCTGATGCTTTCCTAAAACAGTATGTCACTGACCTAGAAATCGATCTGTCACTCCGCGATCTGGAAAATGTTAAGCAGAAATCGGAGGAGAGTTTTAAGGAGTACGTGGACCGATGGAGGGGTCAGTTGTTGAAAATGCAGACTAGGCCCTCAGAGAATGACCAGATTAAAATGATCATCAAGGGCACCAAGCCCTCCATCTATGGGAAGCTAAGGAGGATGACCTCCATGATTACTGATTTTCGGCAGTTGAGGGAAACTGTCATGGATATTGAGGAAGAAGAGGCCGAGAATAGAAAATTCTATGGTCTGAATAGGAGGCCCATTGGGGGGACATCGGGAACAAAGCCCGTTTCTGCTGAGATTGCCGCTATCCGGAACCGGAGATTCTCCAACTTGGGTAGGCCATTGTCCAAGGTATTGGAGAAATTGAAGAGACAAGGACTTCTATCACCCCTAGAAGCCAAACCATTACCCAATCCCCCACCACCACATTACAACCTAAGCCTTTACTGTCACTTTCACCAACAAAAGGGTCATGACACCGACAATTGCGCCCGACTTCGCCATGAAATCCAAGACCTGATAGACTCCAAGAAAATACCTGACCCAGAAACAGAACAGCCTGACACACACAGAAACCCCTTACCGAATTACCGTGCCGTACCACCACCAGCCTATATGATCAATTCTGGCCTCCCAGAAGACCTTGTCCTAAAATCCTTTCACCCTCAAGCCTTTTTCCTTGGAATCTGGGATAATACTAGTGAAGATGAGACTGAGCAGGGGAAAAGCTTTTGGCTTGATTTCTCTAGCAGTGATGAGGAAGAAGTAAGGGGAATGACGCGCAGCGGTCATTTTTACAATGATATGGCAGAAAAGGGTAAGGAAGTTTTGACAGAGGGTAGAGAAGTGGTTGAGACTGCAGAAAATGCTGAGGGGGATATAGTGCTGAGGCAATTGAGGAAGACTAGAGCACATGTAAGAATCTGGGAACTGTTATGTGCATCTCGAGAGCATAGGCAGGCCATGGTTGAGGCATTGAGCAAGATTGTGGTACCGGAAGACGCCAACCCTGCAATGTTTGTTGGGTCAGTTCAGAAAGAAGCCTTGCAGATATCTTTTTCTGAGGATGAACTCCCATCGGAGGGGAGAAATCATAATAGGCCTCTATTTTTCAGGGCCGAAGTGAGGGGCAAGAAAACTTCATGTGTGATGGTGGATGATGGTTCGTCCATCAATGTGTGCCCGTTGAAAATTCTGGCAAGATTAGGTATGAAAGCAACAGACTTGGACCCCTCCAGTATGACTATTAAGGCTTATGATGACAGTAAAAGGGGAGTTGAGGATAATTTTGTGGCTATGGTCAAGGTAGGGCCAATTGAAGATGAGGTTGAGTTCACAGTGCTGGACATCCCAGCCACTTTTGCCTAATTGTTGGGAAGGCCTTGGTTTCACAAACTTGGGGGCGTGCCTTCCACTTTGCATCAGATGATCAAGTTCCCGTATGAGGGAGAAGTTGTTACTATCCGGGCTGAGGTAGATAATGCCGTGGCTGCCTTGGAGATACAACCTTTCACAGGTTTCAGGTGTAAGCTACTTTTGAGGAATGGGTGGATCCTAGGGTGGCTAGGATCATGAAAAAAATGACGTTTGAACCGGGCAAAGGTTCAAAATTGCCAGATTTTAGAGGACAGACCACTCGGAAAGGTTTGGGAACATCGTTGTTTGGATCCATTTGGACCATTTATCATGGGATATGGGCTTGTTGGGCCATTTAAACTGGGACAAGAAAATATCTTATGACGATTGGGCCAAAAGGCTTCTAAATAACAATGGGCCATTTTATGATTGTGTTCGGAATATTATCATTTGGATTCAGTTGGGCTCTTTGCCATAAGACATGAACTCATTGGGCCATTTAAACTGGGACGGGTTCACTCTTATGACAGTTGTCCCAAAAGCTTCTAAAATGATAATAGGCCGATTTGTTTGAGAATTTTATTTGATTTAAAATATGTTATATACTTCTTATGCACATCATGCATACATATACCTTGTTGACATCTTCTGTGTCTTAAAAGACACCATAGATACCGTTTGGGTTAGGGAAGGAACCAGACTCACTAAAAGAACAAGTATGAGTGAATCCGATAATGAGGTGTCCCGTATGGATCAGTTAGAGAACGGCCTCGCCAAGATCACTGAACAGTTGCAGGCTTTGACTACTGCTATGGCTGGTATAGCTGGGTCTCGTACCGGGGTTAATTCTGGGGATGTGAGGCAAGAGGAATCTCCGAACAGATTGGGGGATGATACCCCCGCTTTTGATGATGATATGGCAGAGTATACAGCAGGCAGAGTATCTGGGTCTCAAGCAGAGTTACAGAAACTCCGGGATCAAGTTGAATCGGTTACCCGCAAGATGAGGGGTAAGAATGAGGATTTGCTGGATTATGACACACTGACTTTTGAGGAACAGTTGCCGGCACAGTTCAAGATGCCTGATATGGCTAAGTTTAACGAAAATGGGGATCCAAGGGTGCATCTCCGACAGTTTGTATCAGTCATGAGTTCAGTTGGCTTATCTCAGCGCCAAGTGCAGAAAATGTTCGGGATGTCGCTTGAAGGAGCTCCCGTGGTGTGGTACCACAGTTAGAGAAGAAAGTGAAGGAAGAGGGAGGGAGTTAGCTGATGCTTTCCTGAAGCAGTATGTCACTGACCTAGAGATCGATCTGTCACTCCGCGATCTGGAGAATGTTAAGCAGAAATCGGAGGAGAGTTTTAGGAGTACGTGGACCGATGGAGGGGTCAGTTGTTGAAAATGCAGACTAGGCCCTCAGAGAAGGACCAGATTAAAATGATCATCAAGGGCACCAAGCCCTCCATCTATGGGAAGCTGAGGAGGATGACCTCCATGATTACTGATTTTCGACAGTTGAGGGAAACTGTCATGGACATTGAGGAAGAAGAGGCCGAGAATAGAAAATTCTATGGTCTGAACAGGAGGCCCATTGGGGGAACATTGGGAGCAAGCCCGTTTCTCTGCTGAGATTGCCGCTATCCGGAACCGGCAGTTTTCTAACTTGGGAAGGCCCCTGTCAAAAGTTCTAGAGAAACTGAAGAGACAAGGGCTTTTAAAGCCTTTGGAAGCCAACCTATCCCAAACCCACCACCACCACATTTCAATCTCAACCTTTACTGTTATTTCCATCAGCAGAAGGGCCATGACACTGACAACTGTGCCCGACTGCGCCACGAGATCCAAGACCTCATTGACTCCAAAAAGATACCTGACCCCGAAACCGAACAACCAGACACAAACAGAAACCCCTTACCCAATTACCGAGCAGTACCCCCACCATCTACATGATCAATTCGGGCCTCCCAGAACCTTGTCCTAAAATCCTTCCACCCTCAAGCCTTTTGCCTTGGAATCTGGGATAGTACTAGTGAAGATGAAGCAGAGCAGGGGAAAAGTTTTTGGCTTGATTTCTCTAGCAGTGATGAGGAAGAAGTAAGGGGAATGACGCGTAGCGGTCGCTTTTACAATGATTTGGCGGAGAAGGGTAATGGAGTTTTGACAGATGGTAGAGAAGTGGTTGAGACTGCAGAAAATACTGAGGGGGATATAGTGCTGAGGCAATTGAGGAACTAGAGCACAGTGAGTATCTGGGAACTGTTATGTGCATCCCGAGAGCATAGACAGGCCATGGTTGAGGCCTTGAGCAAATTGTGGTACCAGAAGACGCCAACCCAGCAATGTTTGTTGGTCAGTTCAGAAAGAAGCTTTACAGATATCTTTTTCTGAGGATGAACTTCCAGCAGAGGGGAGGAATCATAATAGGCCTTTATTTATCAGGCCGAAGTGAGGGGCAAGAAAACTTCATGTGTAATGGTGGATGACGGTTCGTCCATCAATGTGTGCCCGCTGAAAATTCTAGCAAAATTGGGTATGAAAGCAACAGACTTGGACCCCTCCAGTATGACCATTAAAGCTTATGATGACAGTAAAAGGGGAGTTGAGGGTACCTTTGTTGCTATGGTCAGGTAGGACCGATTGAAGATGAGGTTGAGTTCACAGTGCTGGACACCCAGCCACTTTTGCCTTATTGTTGGGAAGGCCTTGGTTTCACACAACTTGGGGGCGTGCCTTCCACTTTGCACATCAGATGATCAAGTTCCCGTATGAGGGAGAATTGTTACTATCCGGGCTGAGGTAGATAATGCCGTGGCTGCCTTGGAGATACAACCTTTCACAAGGTTTCAGGTGTCAGCTACTTTGAGGAATGGGTGGATCCTAGGGTGGCTAGGATTATGGAGAAAATGAAATTTGAACCGGGGGCGAAGGTTCAAAATTGCCAGATTTTAAGAGGACAGACCACTCGGAAAGGTTTGGGGTATAAGTCTGATGAAGAAGCCCATGGTCAAGAAAAAGGGCCTGAAACTGATGGAATGTTTTGTGAAAGCTTCAGGATATCAAGGGGAGCCTGAACCTGTGGAAGTTAATGGAATTGTGGTACCGGGATTTGAGATTTTCCAGGATTTGTTGGGTGAAAGCCGCTAGTTAAAGAAGCTGTGGAAGCAGAGATTGGGAGAAGAATTGATGAAGTTGGAAAGCCTGACTCTGGGAGAGGACGAAAAGCTGAGGAAGATCTGATTGCAGAGGAAGAAGTGTCTATAGATGATGAAGACATTTATCTTCCTGATTTGTTTGAATGTACTTCCGCCTTATCCAATAATAAAGACATTTATTTTGCTTACTTGCCTGAGTCATTTCCATTTGCTCTGCCCGAATCAAGCATATTTGATATTAGTTCAGCCAGAACTACTGCATTTAACTTGGGTACACTTGAGAACCCCAAGGAAATTCTGATTGCAAGTGAAGTAACCTCCGAAGAGAGGGAGAAACTAGAAGAAGTGTTATAAACAGCTTATTCCAGAACAGTTGATTCCGTGCCTCAATGTCCAGTCTGGTGTCAGATATGCCAAAGTGTTTGCTTGGTCCTATGAGGACATGCCTGGGGTAGACAGAAACATTGCCCAGCACACGATACCAACTTATCCGAATATGAGGCCAATAAAACAGAAACTCCGACGGATGAGACCAGAATGGGCTGAGAAAGTCAGAGAGGAAGTTAAGAAACAGATAGATGTGGGGTTCCTGGAAGTAGTAAAATATCCAGAGTGGTTGGCTAATATAGTGCCGGTACCGAAGAAAGATGGGAAGGTCAGAATGTGTGTAGACTACAGAGATCTCACAAGGCTTGTCCGAAATGATTTTCCTCTGCCGCATATAGATGTTCTGGTTGGTAGTGCGGCTTTATCTGCTATGTATTCATTTGCAGATGGATTTTCAGGTTACAATCAGGTTCTTATGGCTGAGGAAGATAAACACAAGACTGCATTTGTTTACCGAGTGGGGTACTTATTGTTACAAGGTTATGCCGTTTGGGCTTAAGAATGCGGGGGCTACCTATCAGCGGAGTGGCCACCACACTTTTCCATGACTTAATGAACAAAGAGATTGAGGTGTATGTGGATGACATGATGGTGAAATCAAAGACAAGAGTTGGGCATATTGACGCACTGGAAAGGTTCCCTTCAGAGAGTTGACAGATATAACCTGCGGCTAAATCCCAAGAAATGTGTTTTTGGGGTGACATCAGGGAAATTGCTTGGTCACACAGTGGGAATGGGCGGAATAGAGGTAGACTCCGAGAAGATCAAGGCAATCACAGAAATGCCTGCACCAAAGACAGAAAAAGAAGTCAGAGCATTCTTGGGGAAGATTCAATACATCAGTCGGTTCATTGCCAAGTTGACATCAGTATGTGAGCCTATCTTCAAACTATTGAGAAAGGATCAGCCAGTGAGATGGAATGAACAGTGTCAGACAGCCTTCGACAAGATCAGAGAGTACTTGGTAAAGCCTCCTGTATTAAAACCTCCGAGGACGGGCAGACCTTTGATATTGTCTTTGGCTATAGAATCAGAAGCACTGGGGGCAATGATGGTACATGTAGATGAGACAGGGGTAGAACTTGCAGTTTATTATCTGAGTAAGAAGATGCTCCCGTATGAGGCTCGGTATCAAGAAGTTGAGAAGATCTGTCTTGCAGTTGTATGGGCTTCCAGAAAATTGCGGCATTACTTCCAGTCATACAAGATCCAAGTAGTGGCAAAGGAGAATCCTCTAAAGTATCTTCATTCGGTGCCTTCACTAGTGGGAAACTTGGGCAGATGGTTGGTATTGCTGACAGAGTTTGACATTGAAGATCTCACCTCCAAAGTGATCAAAGGGCGAGCAGTAGCGGAGTTTCTGGAAATGCAACCTGTTGAAGGGGATCAGTATAAGTTTGAATTTCCAGATGAAGAGATCCAAGCAATAACAGTTCAGAGATGGAATATGTATTTTGACGGGGAAGTGAATTACAAGGGAGCTGGAATTGGAATCGTGATAGTGACCCCCGAAGGGGAGACTTTGCCTTTAGCCAAGAGGTTGACATTCAGAGTGACTAATAACATGGCCGAGTATGAAGCATGTGCTTTTTGTTTGACAGCATTGATAGCCTTGAAGGCCGGGAGTGTGGAAATCTATGGAGATTCTATGTTGGTAGTCCAGCAGATGCGAGGAGAATGGGAATTGAAAGAAGAACGGTTGAAACCTTACCTTTTTCACCTCAGAAAGTTGGCACAGGTTATCCCCGAGTGTAAGTTTCAGCACTTACCGAGAGAAGAGAATCAGATGTCAGATACATTGGCTACACTTGCAGCACTTGGGAAAATCCAGAAACGTTAGTGATGAGACTGTTGATACTGACAACAGCGAGCAGACCTGTTTATGAGATAGAAAGGATTCTGGGAGTTGAGGTCGACGATGGAAAACCTTGGTATTATGACATCCAGAGGTATCTGGAATATGGTGAACTCCCGGAAGAGGCAGGCAGAAAAGACAGAATAGCCATTCAGAAGTTGGCTTCCCAGTATGTGATCTTAAAAGGGGAACTGTACAAAAGGCAAGCAAACGGCATTCAGTTGAAATGTTTGAGAAAAGAAGAAGCTCAGAAAGTGATGGAAGAGGTACATGCCGGGGTATGTGGTCCGCACATGAATGGGTTGAACTTGTCCCGCAAGATAGTGAGACAGGGTTTTATTGGTCGACTATGGAGACAGACTGCGCAAGGAGGGTAAAGCACTGTCACGACTGTCAGATACATGGCAATCTGAGTCATCTGCCGCATACAGAGTTGCACGGGCTGTCAGAGCCATGGCCGTTCTCAGCATGGGGGATTGACATGATCGGGGAAATTCGACCGAATGCATCTAATGGGCATCGCTTCATAGTAGTAGCAGTGGATTACTTCTCAAATGGGTAGAAGCTGAGTCGTTCCGGAACGTTACAGCAAAAAGATGGCCAAGTTCATAGCACGGAACCTCATTTGTCGGTATGGTATGCCGCACCACGTGATCATGGACAATGGGGTACAGTTTCAAGGAGAGACAAAGGCAATGCTGCAAAGGTACGGGATAGGCCATCATAAGTCATCACCTTACAGGCCACAAGCGAATGGGGCAGTTGAGGCAGCCAACAAGACTGTAAAGACAATTCTGGCTAAGATGACAGAGAACTGCAGGGATTGGGCTGAGAGACTACCGAATGCCTTGTGGGGGTACAGAACGTCAGTCAGAACAGCAACGGGTGCAACACCTTACTCTTTAGTGTACGGGGATGGAGGCGGTACTGCCGGTGGAAATGAAATACAGTCTATGAGGGTATTAGCAGAGACAGAGTTACCTGAGTCAGAATGGGCCGCACAGAGATTTGATCAGTAGCACTTTTGGACGAGAAAAGGATAAAAGCCTTACATCACATGCAGTTGTATCAGAAGAGACTGGCCCGGGCCTTCAACAAGAAAGTACGTCCCACAAAGATCAGAAAGGGTGATTTGTACTTAAGCAGTCGAGGCCGTCGACGACAGATCCGAGAGGGAAATTCAGGCCGAACTGGGAAAGACCTTACATCGTTCAGAAAGTCATGGGAAATGGAGCAGTGAAGTTGTCAGACCTCGAGGGAAATGAATTCACAGAACCAATCAATGTTGACAGGTTGAAGTTGTACTTTGCCTGAGAAGACTGGTCGCCAGTGGAAGACCTAACCCAACGGAATAAGAAAACTCCTGCATACATGCATACACGTAACCTATATGGATATTTTTGTGCTTGTTCTGTTTTGTGTAAACGTGTTGAAGACGGAAAAGAGCGAGCAGTAAGCCTCACATCATATCAGCTTGGGGGCGAAGCCCATATCGGCTGAGGAGCGAGGCTCCCACATCACATTATATTAGCTTGTGGTGAAGCCCATATCGGCTGAGGACGAGGCTCCACATCACATTATATCAGCTTGGGGGCGAAGCCCATATCGGCTGAGGGAGCGAGGCTCCACATCACATTATATCACCTTGGGGGCGAAGCCCATATCGGCTGAGGAGCGAGGCTCCACATCACATGATATCAGCTTGGGGTCGAAGCCCATATCGGCTGAGGAGCGAGGCTCCACATCACATGATATCAGCTTGGGGGCGAAGCCCATATCGGCTGAGGAGCGAGGCTCCACATCACATCATATCAGCTTGGGGGCGAAGCCCATATCGGCTGAGGAGCGAGGCTCCACATCACATGATATCAGCTTGGGGGCGAAGCCAATATCGGCTGAGGAGCGAGGCTCCACATCACATCATATCAGCTTAGGGTGAAGCCCATATCGGCTGAGGAGCGAGGGCTCCACATCACATGTACCAGCTTGGGGCGAAGCCCATATCGGCTGAGGAGCGAGGCTCCACATCACATCATTTTGCAGGCGAGTCCCACATCATCAGCAGTATCGAGATGCGTCTCAGGATCGAGGTCCACTGCAGTATCAGCTCAGCTCGAGACAGTTAGCTAGCCAGGTAAGTAAAAAAATGCATTGCATAGACTTTGATAGGACTGTCACTGTCACACACTGCACAAGCCCCATCAAAGTGGGGGCGACTGTAGGCATTGTATTTTTGCATGTGAAACCCGATGATGAGTCTCATTTGGAGGCACTACCTTTTGAGTCACGGAGCCGCGGGAAACGGATATCGGAAGGGGAAATTCAGAATAAACAAGCTCACTGTCTTCGTTAGTGCTACGTTCGTTACTTCGTTCGAACGTCAAACAGATTGCGGGCGTTCGTGTTGCGTTCGAGGAAGCGTTCGAACGGTGTCGGTAATTCTGGTTTTGCTGCTAGCCTCATACCCCAGCCCATTTAGCTCCCCAAAGCCCATAAAAACACATCCCAAATTAAATAAATAAATATTAATTTAAATATTAAACATTAAATAAAATATTTAAAATTTACAAATTAAATAAAACATTTACCAAACTTAAACTAAAATTAAAAAGAAGATATGCCTAATTAAAATCAATCTTAACCAATTTAAGCTAATCAAATATAATCATTCCTAATCTAATAAGATAATTACCAATCTAAAATATTTGTATTCCTAAACCCAACACAAATTAAATATTACAACTTCCTAATTTAAAATATTTGTCCCCCCTCAATCTTGTGTATACCTTTCTTGGAAATCCTAATTGAATACCAAAATCATTTCCTTGTGAGACAAGAAGAAAAACCCTAGACATCTTCTATATAAACAACCCCTAACCAAAGCCATCCTTTTTGACACATAGAATTCAACGCCCAACATCTCTCTAATACACGCCCAAGACACTTCACATAACACACAAAAAAGAGAACAAAGAGCCCTAACCACCTCCTCCATAGCCGAGACAAAAGAGCCTCAATCCTCCACCATAAACCGAGACCACCACAAGCAATAACCCTCCTTAGCCAAATCAAAACACTTCCCTCCTGCACCGAGAACACATCCCCCCATACAGCCCTTACAACCACTAAAACACCCCCCTAACAAACACTCAAAAACAGCCCCTGAATCACCTTTAAAACAGCAGCCCAATCCTCTTAAAACAGTCCCTAAAAACCTTTAAAAATAGTAACATGAAAACTGCATAGATAATCTTAAAAATAATCACACACAACTGCACTAAGAACCCGCAAACTTGGAAAAGTTCATTGAAAACGTTAAAAAGGTGGCCCGAGCAGTGAGCAGTAAGACAGAGGCCGAACAGGAGCAGAACGGAGTTCGAACCGCAAGCAAAACAGCAAAGCAGTGAGTTAGGACTGCTGAACCAGTGAACCAGAAGAAAAGTTGCGGAGGCTTTACCCCTTCCGATCTTCGTGAAACGCGAGGAGTCCGAGAGACGGGCTTAAAAGGTTAGACCTGAGGGTACTTTCACACCCATCTCTACATGATTTTTGTTATTTATTTTGATTATATTTTACTTATTCGTTGAATCCTGTTTATTTATGATGTGTGTTGTGGGTATGGGATGAATGAGAAATGTGTTAACTCTCGCGGTGGTAATCGGATGGAAACCCGGACATAAATTTCATAGCCGATTCCGAATGGACGGTAATATGATCTGTACTCGGGACACAACTCCACGTACCGCTTGAGTAAACGGCACTATCTTTTACCTTGTGTTGCTTTGGTTTGTTTTATTTTTCGTCACTGGAATTCTGTATGTTGTTTATTTATGCATGATTCAATCAAGCGCATGGGCTTAGTGAGTTAGTCCAAAGGTCCTCTATTTGAGAGACGAAGAGCCGAAAAGGCCACCTTTGTGACACTACTTCTACGCGCCGCGCCGGTTGATGTGTGTTCGGTTGGATGCAAGATACGTTCAATCGGGCATACTTAGTTTGATATTATTGACTTTATCTTTTTATGCATGGTTCAATCAAGCGCATGGGCTTAGTAAGTAGAATGAAAGATCCCTTATGGGAGGGGTTAAAACCCTTTACCACGATGCTTTGCCACGCCGGTTGATGTGTGTTCGGATTGGACATAAGATGTGTTCAATCGGGCATACTTGGTTTTGATATGATTGGCTCTATTTTTGTATGTGTGATGTGACGCGCATGGGCTTAGTATGTTGGTCTAAAGGTCCTCTCTTTGAGAGATCAAGAGCCCCAAAAGGGCACCTTTACGGCAGTACTTCGCCGCGCCCCCCTTTATTTTTGTGTTTATGTATTGCGTCCCATTTCATGCATCAGGTCTGTTCCCGTTCGAACGCGTTTACAAACGCAACTCGAACGCGCATACATTTTGCCTTATCATGCATCAGGTCTCATTTCCGTTCGAACGCGTTAACAAACGCCATACGAACGTGAGCATTCTGTTTCATTTCCGTTCGAACGCGTTAACAAACGCCATGCGAACGTGAGCATTCTGTTTCATTTCCGTTCGAACGCGTTAACAAACGTCATGCGAACGTGAGCATTCTGTTTCATTTCCGTTCGAACGCGTTTACGAACGCTACAAACGACACACGACGATGCGAACACACTGAACTGAGACATATTCATCCCATGCCACGTATAATTGTTTCGTAGGTGATTTTTTTATGGAACCACACATAGTCATTCTTATCTTTGTGCACATAATAATGAAAAGCATGTTTATTCCATTAGTTGCGTCGTTTGCCTTAGTCTTGATTTAACGCATTACGATTCATATGCCTATGCCATGATGACTTTGGAGTATTATTTCTTGTGATATATCGGATGGAAACCCAGACATAAATTCTGTAGCCGATTCCGAATGGACGGTAATGCGGTCTGTACTTGGGATACAATTCCATGTATCACTTGGAAAAGTGCTCACATGTATGCTTGTGCGGATATTATGTATGCTTGTGTTTTCATGAATATGATATGCTGAATGAAGTTGTATGTTCATTGTTACTTGTGAGGTATTTTTAGGCATGTGTTATTAGATATGAGATATATGTGAAATGTATGTATGAGTGTTATTTTGTACCTATGAATATAGAAGCATGATATTCTTAGGAATAAGTGTTACTTAAGCCTGATTAAATTATTATGTAAATCCTTTCATTACAATGGCATAAGTAAGGGACCATTCCGAACCCAACGGTTTGAGGTCTTCCCTTGCGAGGGGTGAGTGCGGCCTTAAATCTCATTTTCCCGGTTCACACCGGGTGGCGACTCCATTATTCTCCGGTTTAGTCCCCCGTGGCTACTCCGTACTCCCGACCGGGCCGCGAGCCCGGGACAGCATGCGTCGCCCCAGATTTCTGTGTTCCCACACAAGTACTCTCTGATTTTGTCGAAGGCTGTCTGACACTGTTCATCCATCTCACTGGCTGATCTTTTCTCAACAGTTTGAAGATAGGCTCACATACTGATGTCAACTTGGCGATGAACCGACTGATGTACAGAATCTTTCCCAAGAATGCTCTGCTTCTTTTTCTGTCTTCGGTGCCCCGGCATTTCTGTGATTGCCTTGATCTTCTCAGAGTCTACCTCTATTCCGCCCATTCCCACTGTATGACCAAGCAACTTCCCTGATGTCACCCCAAACACACATTTCTTGGGATTAAGCCGCAGGTTGTATCTGTCAACTCTCTGAAGGAACCTTTCCAGTGCTTCAATATGTCCAAATCTTGTATCTGATTTTACCATCATGTCATCCACATACACCTCAATCTCTTTGTGTATCAAGTCGTGGAAAAGTGTAGTGGCCATCCGCTGATAAGTAGCCCCCGCATTCTTAAGCCCAAACGACATAACCTTGTAACAATAAGTACCCCACTCAGTAACAAATGCAGTCTTATGTTTGTCTTCCTCAGCCATGAAGACCTGATTGTAACCTGAAAATCCATCTGCAAATGAATACATAGCAGATAAAGCCGCACTATCAACCAGAACATCTATATGCGGCAGAGGAAAATCATCTTTCGGACAAGCCTTGTTGAGATCTCTGTAGTCTACACACATTCTGACCTTCCCGTCTTTCTTTGGCACCGGCACTATATTAGCCAACCATTCAGGATACTTTACTACTTCTAGGAACCCCACATCTATCTATTTCTTAACTTCCTCTCTGACTTTCTCAGCCCATTCTGGTCTCATCCGTCGGAGTTTCTATTTTACTGGCCTTATATTCGGATAAGTTGGTATTGTGTGCTGGGCAATGTTTCTGTCTACCCCAGGCATGTCCTCATAGGACCAAGCAAACACTTTGGCATATCTGACCAACACTTCTTCTAGTTTCTCCCTCTCTTCAGAGGTAACTTCACTTGCAATCAGAATTTCTCTGGGGTTCTCAAGCGTACCCAAGTTAAATGCAGTAGTTCTGGCTGAACTGATGTCAAATATGCTTGATTCGTGCAGAGTAAATGGAAATGACTCAGGCAAATAAGCAAAAGAAATGTCTTTATTATTGGATAATGCGGAAGTACATTCAAACAAATCAGGAAGGTAAATGTCTTCATCATCTATAGACACTTCTTCCTCTGCAATCAGGTCTTCCTCAGGCTTTTCGTCCTCTCCCAGAGTCAGGCTCTCAAACTTCATCAGTTCTTCCTCCCAATTCTCTTCTTCTTTCCCACAATTTCTTCCACTATCAGTTTCTTACCCAACATATCCTGGAAGATCTCAAACCCAGGTACCACAATTCCATTAACTTCCACAGGTTCAGGCTCCCCTGGATATCCTGAAGCTTTCACAAAACACTCCATCAGTTTCAGGCCCTTTTTCTTGACCTTCGGTTTTTCTTCATCAGATTTGTACCCCAAACCTTTCCGAGTAGTCTGTCCTCTAAAATCTGGCAATTTTGAACCTTTACCCGGCTCAAACTTCATTTTCTCCATAATCCTAGCCACCCTAGGATCCACCCACTCCTCAAAAGTAGCTGACACCTGAAACCTCGTGAGAAACTCTGAAATTAAAAAAAACTAAAAACTAAAAACTAAAAGAATCTAGAGAGAGAAACTCTCTCTTTATATAGAATAGAAGAGGGAGAGTGGTACCACAAATTCTGAAATTTGAAGCTGAATTTATAGGCGCGGGTAGGCTTCGGGCGTCGCGACGCCAAGGGCTTTGGCGTCGCGACGCCGGAACAGTGACACGTGTCACGCGTTGATTTGTCGGTTTCAGATTCTTATCCAATGATGTGGCACTGTTCATGATAACTCAATAATTATGATGACGTCATTGATGACGTCATGATGATGTGACAGTGACGTCATGATGATGTGGCGGTGGTGATTGTCGGCAACTTGAGATGATGACATGTGGCTTGCGCACGTTAGTAGATCTCTGTGATGGTGACACGTGGCACGACGCATTTTAGCAAACCAATTTCTCAGATTTTGACACGTGTTCAGGCGCACGTTAGCTAAGAGTCGGCACACGTTAGGCGTCGCGACGCCAAGTGTTTGGGCGTTGCGACGCGCTCAAAATTATGATTTTGCCCTTTTTGTCAATTTTCACTGTTTTGCTCCAAATTACTTCTAATGCTTTCCCAACTTTATTTATCTGCAAAATAACACAAAACACATCAAAATATTCACAAAACTCAAGAAACTATACAAAATATTAGGTTAAATGAGTGGAAAATAGTGATATAAATACCACTCATCAAGGGTTTAATGTTTAATGGAAAATGAGTGAATGAATGAATGAAAGAGGAGAGAAAAGCGTGTTTGTTTGGTCAGACCCGCGCGAATACGCTGGAAATGAAATAGAAACCCCTTTACGCTCTCTGTATTATTTCTTTTTTTTTCTTTTTTGGTTCATTCCTTGGTAAATTTTTTTACTTCTTATTATTATTATTTATTACTTATCTGATAATTTTTTTTTTCAATTTTGTTAACATTAGTATAGTGCTCGCACTTTCTGCGGATTGAGCACATCTTTAATTATAATTTAATATTAATTTTAAATGATCCGAATTTAATTGATTTTATAGTCTAAATGAGATAATTGGTTTACTTACAGTTAATATTTATGTCTCATTTATTTGTCTATCAATTCTTTCACATTAGAATTTCTCTATCTTACTCGCTCATTTGAAACTATATTTCTATTTATAAATAACTTTAAAAACATTTAATTTCCTTTCAGATGAATTCCAATGAAATTTAATGTAATTTATTAAATTTAAACTTAAATTTTCTTGTCGACTTGAAATCTTAATTGTCATTGTGTAAGAGCTAATAATCAGAGTCTGCATCATGAAGCACAATAAATAATCGAAAATTCATGAAAAAACTTATAGAAATAATTTAAAGTAAAATAACAAATAACAATAGACCCAAAAACTAAAAAAATTGTCTACTTTTTATAAATGACTGTTATTTATGTCTCTATTTAATAGGACATTATTTTAATATTGTAATATATTTTTTATTTTTATTTTATATGTGAATAATAAAAAATTAATTATAGAGATTATGTGTCACGTATGTATTGTATTTTATATGAGATTACAATATTTCTTTTATTGTAATAAGAAATAAAATATAAAATCAATTATAGAGATTAAGTACCATGATAAAAACTAAAAATATATATATTTATAAAAGGAAAATTAATCATTTTACACTTATAATTTCATTAATCCTCTTAATTTAACAGAATTGTAAAAAAATAATTATATTTATGTTTTATATATTTTTATTGAGATTTTTATTTATTGTGTAGGTAAAATACTCATTCGGATGTTCAACAAGAAAATGTATATGAAATCTGAATTCCAAGACCCATAAATCCAAAAGAACGTGACAGCTAGATTTAAATCGTACTTGGAAAACATTCACCATGTTTAGATTGGTAACGAAATGAGCTTATAATATATTTACCCAAACATGCATTTATTATTATTATTATTATTATTATTATTATTATTATTATTATTATTGTAATATATAATATTTATATAATATATTTTGGAGAACACACCAAGATTTATATATATTATATTATATATATATATTTGAGGTCCACCAAGATTTATATATATATATATATATATACTAGATATTGCCCGTGTCTCCGTCACGGTGTGTTACAGAATTTACAGAGATATTAAGATTCTGTTATTTTTTGTTTTGTTAATTTTCAGAGATATTCTATCATGAAATTATTTTATTTTTTAATTAAATAATTTTATTCTTTAATTTATTTGGTAGTTTTCATTTTCCATTTTTGTAGAGATTCTATAATGGAAGGATTTATAAGCCATTAGATTATAATGAAATGATATGAGCCGCCAATTAAGCCACATAAAGATAGCATTTGGATACATTATCTCTCTTAATCCTAACCATTGGTTGTCTTCTCTTTGCTCCCACACCATTGTGCTTTATAATATAGATATAGATATATATTATAATTTATTAATATATCAATTAAATTTTTTTTAAAAAAAAGTTGCCATCACCGAATGGCAACTTTTGAAAAAATCCATATAATAAAAACAAGAAAGGAGTTAAATAGAGGTGTTCCACACTTTAGAAATAATTCCGCTCCATACTCCTCTCTTTGAGAATTTGTAGAGTTTCAACTCTTGTGTATTTTATTTTTCAAGGTTTGTTGTAATTTTTTTTTCCTTTCAATAATAAAATTATGTATGTTTTTATTCCAAGCATGAGTAGCTAATTTCAGTCTATTGGGGTAAAAGGGTGAAACTCTTAATATGAGATATAAATTAATCCTTATACTTATATTATAATATATGATTTGTAATTAATCTACTTTTATATTTGTGGGTGTTTGATAATCTCATCTTGGTTGGCACAGTTAATATTTTACCCTATATTATATGAGAAAATAATTTATTTCTAGACTAATTATTAATAAACTTTGTTACCGCCTTTATAATTGGTTTTATATATTTGGTATAATTGAGTACCTAACTGGACTTGTTATAAACAAATGTTATCATCACCTATATGATTGGTTTTATATATTTTAGCATAATTAATTTCTGAAATAAATTAATTGGGTAATAATGATAATTTATATATTATAAAAAGTAAGATTTCTCTATATTTGAAATATTAAGAGTGGATCTCATAATCCTAGCATTCTATTTTATTGTTGCAGCCTAATTTAAAATTCTCCAACACTTCAAACAATTTATTATTTTTATTTTCACTAGAATTATTATTTTATTTTACTAAATTTATTCCATGTGGATCGACCCCGGACTTACCAGTTTATTTTATTACTTCGACACTCTTATATTTGGGAGTGAAGAACCACTTTGTGAGTGTGTCAAGTTTCTGGCGCCGTTGCCGGGATTATAATTTAGTAGATATAATAATAATTTAACATCCTTATAATTTTTTCTTTTCTTTTATTTTTTATCTTTATTTTTATTTTTTGTATTTTCTACATCTCATTTTTTTCTTCTTTGCAATTGTGTAGATTCAATATGTCATGATTGATCCTAAATGAATTCCAAACCAAGACATCCCACGTATAGACAAATCTTGTGCTTGATTTTTCAAGGCTATAGGTATCAGAAAACTCAATTAAAATTGAGCTTGTATTTTGCCAAAGAATTTCTTAAACCATCCCCATCTAGAAATTCTTCCATAATATTTTGTGAGAACCTAATTCGAGAAATTGAGACAGCTAAACGAGAAGTTCAAGTGAGATCAGAATTGACAAGAATCAGAAGATGTTTTTAAGATCTAATCATTACATTTATGTTTTCTTTCCTTTTGTCATTTATTTTTACTTTTTTCAGCTGTTTATTAATTTTTATTTTTGTAAGTATTGCATTTGTATATTTAAATTTTAGCATATAGTTCGCATTTAGGTTACATGAGACATTGGTCTCGATCATCTAGCCGTAGATTAAATATAAAGTCTTCATCACCTTCATCGTCAGTAAAAATGATCGAGAACGAAATGAAAACTCATCTGGCCGAGATGAAAATCCAGTTGATCAGGTAGAACATGAGTCTCAGACAATCTGAATCATCATAGGACTCACAGAATTCATGAATCCCACTGGGACAGAATCACCATCTTGTATTGTTTTCCCCCGGATGCATCACGTTTCAATTTTAAATCAGGTGTCATCCAACTTTTACCCACATTCCACGGTCTAGAATTAGAAAATCCTTATCAGCACTTAAGGGAATTCGAATAGGTATGTAATACTTGCACAAACCAAAATTATAGCATTAATATAATTCGACTCAAGTTTTTTCCTTTTTCTTTAATGGATAAAGCTAAAATTTTGCTGCAGAACCTTAGGTCGAGATTCATCAAAACATGTGATGATTTGCAAGAGCAATTTCTGAAAAATAAATTTCTCCCTCACATGACAAACTCCTTCAAGAGAAGAATCACAACTTTCACACAAGAATCGTGGGGGAAAATACTTTACCAATATTGGGAGAGATTTTAAGAAATGTTATAACACTTCAAAGTAGACAAGTAGTGGAAATGATGTGTAAGGGTGAATTTAAAGACAAAAGTCTCGTAGATGCATTAGATTACCTTGAACACCTAATAGAGAATGCACAAAAATGGGAAACAGTTGACACTTATGAGTCGTCTGTAAAACCACAGTCATCTAATAGAGGCATGTTTAACCTTAGGGAAGACCATGACCTTTCTGCTAAATATGCATCTGTAGCTAAAAAAGTTGAGGCATTAGAAATGAGGAATAGTGATCATGTTAAATTAATTCAAGAAGTCACATGTCATATATGTAACTTAAATGAACATGTCACACAAGTTTGCCCAACCTTACCAGCCATGCAAGAATATCTCCATGACCAAATCAGTTCCATAAACACCTTCAAGAGAATAAATCCAAACCATACTCCCAAACCTACAATTCTGGTTGGAGAAACCATCCAAACTTTAATTTGAGGAATGATAACCAAACATAATCATCGCAACCACATCCCCAGGTTCACCATGATTTTCAAATTCTCAGAATTATGCGCCATACGTCCCATTGCCTAGGAAAACCCTTGAGGATATCTTGCATGCATTCATTGAGAATCAAGAAGCCATTAATAACCAAAATGTGCAAATATTGAGTGATCTGAAAGATAATTTTGCCAAAATCACATGTGCATTAACCATTTATGAGAAAATAAAATTTCATGTATAACCACAACCAAACCCCAAGAGTCATCTGTTGGACAGTTATGACCCATAACATCACTATTTGTACAGATCATGGTGTTGTTGTACAAAATAACTATGTGACAAAGGAAATTGCTCTTTTATCATTTGTGATTAGATCACCAAGATATATAAATGATGAAAGGTCCATATGATTAGTTCCGGATTGATAAGATATGAGACAGTATCAATCCATGAAGGTTTAATCATTAAATATCCCTAGTCGTAGTATCATCGAGATTGGACATCGATAATTCGGAATAGACTAGTATTACACTTGTGCGCGTTGTGGGAGCATAACAACATAGTTCTCATATATTTGGGTATAGGATACTCATGCAAGTGTAGTAGGAGGTTGTGTTTTACCGATGGTACGGAAAACAGCTTCGCTCTAGATAGACCCCTCGGAATTCCATTGGTAATATTATTATGTGTCTATGGAAGTCCGAATTAGGGTAGGTGCATTTGGTCTCAACCTGAGACTTGCACCGCTAATACTTGCGACAATCAATGTACTTTGGTTTTGGTCGTCCAGGGCTTTAACAGGTTCTGTGTACGCCTCTTCTGGGTATATTGAGAATCGTAGTGTATTGGGTGTGATGTCAAGATGGAAGTATCACTCCAGTAATATTGGAGATGATGATCACGTAGGATACGGAACTGGTTCTCTTATATGCTGTAGCTATCGGGATATTATGACTAGGTCATGTTTATCCGATTATAGAGACTAGTTACCAGAGATCTGATATGTGCTTCGTACGGGGCAGACATAATTCCAGCCCCAGGCCTAGCACGTGACATCCGATACTGGATCGAAATACGCAATACTACGTATACTACGCCTGATATAGATCACATATTCCAGTAAGGATATTTCTGGAGAATTGGGTAGGCATGACGCTTTGCTAGAAGCCAACCTTGTCTTGTAAATCGGTATAAACGTAGTACTAGGTACTTACGTGTTCGGATAGTCCGACGACCGGATTTACTGCCAACATATCCGGGGATCTCATGGGTCGCTTCCCAAGATTCACCGATGACGTATGACTCGCACTTTATTAATCTGGGAGTAATTAAATGAGAGAGAAAATTAATCTGGGATTAATTACAGATATATTTTATCTGGGATAAAATATTAATGAAAGAGAGAGAACGATTAATTTGGAATTAATCGATAAAATAATATATTCGATATATTATACGAAATTGGATTTCGACACGGAATTGAAATTAGATTTTAATTCGGGCGAACGAGTTAATTTAGAATTAATTCGCTAGCGACGTGAATAGTGATTTTCCTAGGCATAATTATTTAATTTCATCGCAACGAAAAATTCGTTAATTTGGAATTAGCGAACCCGAGCCCGAGAGTGTTTGCGGGCGCACTCGCATTGCGAATTTAAGTGCGGCCCACAAGCCACATCAAGCGTCAAATCGCTAGTCACATCAAGCGTCAAATCACTTGTCACTTTGAGTGATGTGATGTCAAGTCACTTGTGATATGAATACTGATGTGGGTTGTTGAATGCATTTAATGCATTTTTGCCTCCAAAATTTGTTGACTTTTTGAAAGCCATTTTACAAATTTTGGTATATGTTTATTTTGATTTGGAAATCATTTTAACTACAACACATTTTTCTCTATCTCTCACCATCATTCACGGTTTGGGAAACATTTCCCTCATTCTCTCCCATTCGATTTTTGAAGCCATTCTTCTTCTTGTTTTCTTGCTTGGCCGAGTAAAATGAGAAGCCAAAGAGAAGATTGTGGCAATCTTCTTGTGCTAGCACACTTAAGGGTCATCCTAAGGTGATAGGGAACCGCACTTGTGAGCTTGGAATCACCATTAACATAGCTTGGAGCTTGAAGCATCATCAGAGCACACTTGGAGGTGATGACCGAATTTTGGGGCCCAAAAATCTGCTACTGCCGAGAGCTCAAGGAGCCAATAAAAGATTTTTGTTGTCCCTCGCGTCGCAAAAGCCGATCGATGTAAGTATTCCACAACTTCTTCGAGTATTCACATGTATGTTTCAATGCTTTAATCGATCTCGGTTAGACCGTAGAAACCCAACATCATCAAAACCCTCACGCGGGTAGTTTTGGTAGTTAACACATAGACTAAGTCAAATCTGTTATTACTCTTCGCAGTGGTAAGGTCATCCAAATACCCATTCTTGAACCTCGTGAAGATTCAGCTTCATAGGATAAGGAAGGGGTTGATGAACCATTACCCATCGTTGATGATAATGATTTTTCACATGCACCTTCATTTCCTCAAGTATTGAAAACAGAGAAATTGAACCATTCTCCAGAGATATATGAAATATTCAAATAGATGAATTTCAATATTCATTTGTTAGATTCCATAAAAAAGATATCATCTTATACCAAAGTTCTGAAAGACTTGTGCACCGTTAAAACAAAACATTTGGTAAGAAAAAAAGCCATTCTAGCTGAACTAGTAAGTTCCATTCTCTCAACCGATAATGCATTGAAATACAAAGACCCTGGTTGTCCTATTATTTCTTGTATTATTGGAATTCATAAAATTAAACATGCATTACTTGATCTTGGAGCTAGTTTAAATTTGCTTCCATTTTTGGTTTATCAATAACTTAATATTGGTGAGTTAAAACCAACTTCAACTACTCTTTTACTTGCCGATAGAGTAGTCAAGGTACCAAAATTAATTGTGAAAGACGTGTTATTACAAGTTGCTATTACCAAAAGCAATGTTCCTTAAGTTGTTACTTGAAAACTCACTCCATCTAGCATACATTTCTGCATTTATCTAGCTGGATGCCACTTTTCTATCGGTAAATGAGCTAAACTTCCCATGGATTTCGTGCTTAAGGCATCTGCTACCACATTAGCCTTGCCATGGTGATACTGAATTGAAAAATCATAATCCTTCAGTAACTCAATCAATCTCCTCTGTCTCAAGTTAAGATCCTTTTGACTTTGGATATACTTGAGACTCTTGTGATCAGTGAAAATCTCAAACTTTTCACTATACAAGTAATGCCACTATATCTTCAAGGTAAAAATAATTACTGCCATTTCTAAATCATGAGTGGGATAGTTCTGTTCATAAGGCCTTAGCTTCCTAGAAGCATATGCAATAACTTTTCCTCTCTGCATTAGTACCCATCCCAATCCCACTCTAGAAGCATCATAGTACACCATAAATCCTTCTGATCCTGACGGTAGAGCAAACACATTAGCGGTAGTCAATCATCACTTAAGCTCCTAGAAATTCTTCTCACAAGAATCTGACCACTCAAACTTCACATTCTTATGGGTCAACCGTATTAACGGAGCAGCCATACTGGAGACTTTTTCTACGAACCTTCTATAATATCCTGCCAAACCCAAGAACTGCGGATATTTGTCACACCGGTAGGCCGATGCTAATTTTGAATGGCTTCAATCTTCTGGGAGTCTACATGATTCATTATTTTGACACAACATGCCCTAGAAACACAACACTTGACAGCCAAAACTCACATGTAGAGAACTTGGTAAACAACTTGTGTTTTCTCAACGTCTGCAGTACCTGGTGCAAATGCTATGCATGCTCTTGTTCACTACGTGAATACACCATAATGTCATCGATGAAAACTATCACAAATCGATCTAGAATTGGTCTAAATACCCTATTCATCAAGTCCATAAAAGATACGGGGGCGTTGGTCAAGCCAAACGACATCACAAAAAACTTATAGTGTCCATATCTTGTTTGAAAAGCTGTCTTCGGCATATCATTATTCCTAATCTTCAACTGATGATACCCTGACCGCAGATCGATCTTTGAGAAACATTGCACCCCTTGTAGTTGATCAAACAAGTCAACGATCCTCGGTAACGAATACTTATTCTTGATCGTTACCTTATTCAGTTATCGATAGTCTATACACAATCGAAGTGTTCCATCCTTATTTTTGATGAATAATACTAGAGCGCCCCATTGGGACACGTTGGGGTGAATGACACCCTTATCCAGCAAATCTTGCCACTGTTCCTTCAACTCATTGAGTTCTGCAAGGGCCATCCTAAATGGAGGAATTAATATACACTGCGTGCCCGGAACCACATCTATGCAGAACTCAATCTCTCTATTCGACGGTAATCCTGGCAACTCATCTGGAAAGACATCAAGATACTCCCTTACAATCAAAATCTGCTCAATGCTCTTTTCTCCAACTCTACTATCAGTCACAGAAGCTAAGTAACCCACGTTTCTCTTTTGGAAAAGCTTATAGCTTGCATTTCCGATATCAAGTTATGAGGTACTACACTCTTATTCCCCTGATAAACTTTAACTGATTGGTCGGGAATATGCAAAGTAACAGTCTTCTCCCAGCAATCTAATTGATGGGTGGTAAATCTATCACTATTTCCCACTCATTTAACTTAATATTTTGTATATTTTCTTGAGTTTTATGAATATTTTGATGTGTTTTGTGTTATTTTGTAGATAAATAAAGTTTCAGGACATTCTGGAGGTGATTTGGAGCAAAAAAAGTGAAAATTGGCAAAAAAAGGCAAAATGGTAATTTGTCCGCGTCACGACGCTCAAACCCTTGGCGTCGCGACGCCTAACGTGTGCCGAGTGCTGCTAACATGCACCGGGTCCACAAGTTAGAATCTAAAAAGTTGACATTGCTAACGTGCGCCATGCCACGTGTCACCATCACAGCCGATCCGCTAAAATACGCCTGCCACGTGTCATCATCCTAAGATGCCGACAATCATCATCCACGCTAACGTGCGCTGTGCCACGTGTCATCATCTTAGAAGATTAGCTAAAATGCACCGTGTGCCATGTGTCAAAAATCTATGGTGCCGACACTCCGCGTAACATGTGTCACATTCTCATTGGACCAAATTATTGGCAAATCACATTCTGCCACGTGTCAAGCTCACATTGGACCACTCTTACCGCATGCCACGTGTCATCATTTGATTATGCCGAAAGAATCCACGGGGTCAAACCATGTTGACCGAAAATGAGTGCCAGCGTCGCGACGCTGGGAGCTTTGGCGTCGCGACGCCGGTTGCCGAGTTTGCCTATAAATTGAGCTCTTCACCACTTCATTTGGTGTGCTTTCCTTGGGAGCTTTTCCCTATTTTTAGAGGATTGCATCTAGTTTTTGTAAATATAAATAATATTTAATTTATGTATTTCAATTTTCAGTAATAATTATAGTTCTTCTTCTTCTTCTCTTTTCTTTTATGTTTTGTAGTTAAATTTCTGATGGGGTAAAAGTGAAGCTTTTTACTTTTAAATTTAGATTAATCTCCCTTAATTATAATATATAAATTATTTAAAACCTGACTTAATAAGGATACCGCCATATTGGTCGGTTGGTAATTATTTTTAAACTGGTTTTAACCTGACTTAATGAGGATACCGCCTGGTTGATCGGTTGGTAATTAATTATTAATTTGACTTAATCAGGATACCGCCATATGGCTGGTTGGTAAATATCACACAGATTTATATATTATAATAAAGGAGATTTCTAAATTATAAATAGTAAAGGTAGATTAATCTCACTTTAATTATAATATGGAAATTGTAATATAAATTAAAAGTTGATTCCGCCTTAATGGCTAGTTTTAATTATGTAACATAATATGACACCGCCTATATGGCTCGTCTTTAGGTACTGATAATTACCGCCTATATGGCTGGTTTATGGATAAATAATAACACCACCTTCATGGTTGGTTCAACTTAATTGGATAATACTGGCAATTTCCATATTATAATAATTTGAGATTTCTAAAAGTGGATCATCTAACCCCAGCATTTTATTTTATTCTAGGGAAGTGATGAAACACAATATCCACACACTTAATAGTTGATTTTCTTTATTATGGGTAATTCTTTAGTTTGTTTATTGAGTCTTAAGCTTAATGCTTCTTGTTGTCTGATCACCAATAAGATTGATGTGGTGAACTTAAAATGAACTAGACATAGGGATTTTTAAGTTTTAGCCTTAGATTCATAGCCCACAATCTTCCTTGAGGATATAACCCTTTAATAGATTTCCTTACAGGATAGACATATACCTGTCGGGCGGGGGGTAGCCATAATTGGAACTTAATCTTAATGAATCCAGGTATTTGTTTGACATAGACATATGGTTCAATTGGGTTATATTGGGTATTTGCGTCTGACCATCGATAGAGGCTTTTGCATATTTTTGTGTTCCAGGTTAGCAAACTGATTTATTACACATAGATAAGAGAATCAATTCATCTTTATAATAATATTGTGTGGAGTCACGACCCTAGATCCTTGAGTCTTTTCATTTATTTTCCTTAGTATTTTCTTTTGAGTCTGTTTTTATCCACATTCAACCAACCAAAAGCAATCAATTCCCTATTGGACAATTATGACCCATAGCGTCACTATTTGTACAGATCATGGTGTTGTTGTACAAATTAACTATGTGACAAAGGAGATTACACTCTTATCATTTGTGATTAGATCACCTAGATGTATAAACGATAGGAGGTCCATATGATTTTTTCCTGGACGGAGAATGATATGAGACAGTATTAGTCCACGAAGGATAAATCACTAAATATCCCTAGTCAGAGCATTGTCGAGATTGGACATCGATAAATGCGTAAAAGACTAATATTACACTTGTGCGCGTTGTGAGGGCACAACGGTATAGTTCTCATATATTTGGGTATAGGATACTCATGCAAGTGTAATAGGAGGTTGCGTTTTACCGATGGTACGGGAAAAAGCTTCGCTCTGGATAGACCCCCTCGGAATTCCATTGGTAGTATGGCTATGTGTATATGGAAGTCCGAAATCAGGGTAGGTGTATTTGGTCTTAACCTGAGACTTGCACCACTAATACTTGCGACAATCATTATACTTTGGTTGAGGTCGTCCAGGGCTTTAACAGGTTCTGTGTACGCCAATACTGGGTATATTGAGAATCGTAGTGTGTTGGGTGTGATGTCAAGACGGAAGTGTCACTCCAGTCATATGGAGATGATGGTCACGTAGAATACGAGACTGGTTCTCTTAAATGCTGCAGCTATCGGGAAAAAATGACAAGGTCAGGTTTATTCGATTATAGAGACTAGTCACCAGACATCCGAAATGTGCTTCGTATGGGGCAGACACACTTCCAGCCCCGGGCCTAGCACGTGATCATTCGATACTGGACAAAAATACGCAATACTACGTGTAGGCATTGCATTTTCGCATGTGAATCCCGATGATGAGTCTCAGTTGGAGCACTACCTTTTTTAGCTAAGGATATTGCGGAAAACGGAGGTCGAAAGGGGAAATTCAGAATGAGTACGTCATCAGATTCATTTTGCAAGCTCACTGTCTTCGTTAGTGCTGCGTCCGTTACTTCGTTCGAACATCAAGCAGATTGTGGGTGTTCGTGTAGCGTTCGAATGGGCGTTCGAACAGCGTCGGTATTTCTGGTTTTGCTGCTAGCCTCGCACCCCAGCCCAATTAGCCCCCAAAGCCCATAAAACACATCCCAATTAATAAAACACATTTAAAACACATGGGAAATTAAATTAAATATTAAATAAAATAATTAAAAACCATTTACCAATTAATAAAACATAAAATATAATCATACCTAATAAAGATAAATCAAATATATTATATACCAAACTTAACAAATATCATGCCTAATTAAAATCAATCATAACAAATTAAATATTTTGTATTCCTAATCTAGCCAAGATTTGTCCCCCCTCAATCTAATCCTTTCCTTGTTGAATACCAAATCAAATCCTCATTTTTATGCCAAAATCCCTTCCTTGTGAGACAAGGAGTAGCCCTAGCCATTCTCGATATAAACAACCCCTATCCAAGACATGCACTCCCCTAGCTCATACACAAGGCTTACACGAAAATCACAACACAAAGAACCCTAGCCACTCACGGCAATAGAAAGAAGCACAAACAAAACTCTTCTCTTCATCTCTCCTTCTTTGGCCGAGAATACCACTATCCTTCATCCCCTCCATTGCCGAATTTTAACAGCCATTACAACCACCAATACAGCCCCCTAACCACCACTGAAAACCACCTCCATAAACTCCCCACACATCACCGAAAATACACCCCTAAAACAGCAGCCAAATCCTCTTAAAACAGTCCATAAAATCCTCAAAACAGTTACATAAAAATTGCATTCATAATCCTTAAAATAATCACACAAGACTACACTAAAAACCCACAAAAAAACTCGGAACAGTGCGTTGAAACGTCAAAACAAGTGACCTGAACGGTGAGCAGCAAAACAGAGGCTGAACAGCAGCAGAACGGAGACCGAACAGCAAGCAAAACAACAAAACAGTGAGCTAGGATGCTAAACCAGTGAACCGGAGAAGTTGAGGAGCTGTACCCTTCCGACGTCCGTGAAACGCAACCCTGAAAGTTGGCAAAAAGGTTAGACCTGAGGGTATTTTCCACACTCGTTTTCCGTTTTATTTGTATTATTTATTGAGTATTGCTTACATGATTGTCATGTTGAAATGCATGTTGTGGCCCTTGAGTAGATAAATATGCATGAATTATGAGATGTTGTATGTTGTGGCTTTGGAATAAAATGAGAGATGTGTCAACTCTCGCGGTATATCGAATGGAAACCCGACATAAATTTCATAGCCGATTCCGAATGGACGGTAGTATGATCTGTACTCGGGATACAACTCCACGTACTGCTTGAGTAAACGGCACCCTCTTTTGTTTTGTGTTGCTTTGGTTTATTTATTTTTCGTCACTTGAATTCTGCATGTTGCTTATTTATGCATGATTCAATCGAGCGCATGGGTTTAGTAAGTGCGATGAAAGGTCCCCTATTTTGATGTTATTGTTTTTAATTCTTTGTATGCATGATTCATCGAGCGCATGGGCTTAGTAAGTGCAATGAAAGATCCCCTATAGGGAGGGGTTAAAGCACTTTACCACGATGCTTTGCCGTGCCGGTTGATGTGTGTTCAGTTGAATGCAAGATACGTTCAATCAGAGATACTGAGCTTAACATTATTGTCTTTATTCTTTGTGTTGCATGCATCAGGCCTGGTTCCGTTCGAACGCGTTCTCGAACGCTACACGAACACGAACCTTTTGTTTACCGTTCGAACGCGTTCTCGAACGCTACGCGAATGCACACGCACTTTCTTAGTCTTATCACGCATCAAGTCTGGTTCCGTTCGAATGCGTTCTCGAACGCTATACGAACGCGAACCTTCTGTTTACCGTTCGAACGCATTCTCGAACACTACGCGAACACGCATGCACTTTCTTAGTCTTATCATGCATCAGGTCTGGTTCCGTTCGAACGCGTTCTCGAACGCTATACGAACGCGAACCTTCTGTTTACCGTTCGAACGTGTTTTCAAACGCTACGTGAACGCGTACCCACTGAACTGAGTCCATTTTCATCAGATTTCATGCATAGTTTTCCTAGTAGCTATCCCTACGTATGATGAACCTGATTGCCCCTCTGTATTACGCAAGATTGTGTTGGTGTCATTCATCTGTATTCCCCACATGTATGAGTACAATGTGTTTAACATATTACAATTCATATACCTATGTCATGATAACATTTGAGTATTATTTATTGTGGTATATCAGATGGAAACCCAGACATAAATTCCGTATCCGATTCCGAATAGACGGTAGTACGGTCTGTACTTGGGATACAATTCCACGTACCACTTGGGAAGGTGCTCACATGTGTGCTTGTGTGGTTAGTATGTGTGCTTGTGTTTTCTTGAATATAATATGCCAATGAAGTTGTATGTTCGTCGTTACTTTGATGTACTTTCAAGCATGCAATCTTAGATGTGAAATATATGTAAATTTAGGTGTAAGTTTTATTTTGTACATGTGAATTTAGAAGCATGATACTCTTGGAAATATGTGTTACTTAAGCCTGATTAAATTATTACATAAATCCTTTCATTACAAGTGGCATAAGTAAGGGACCATTCCGAACCCAACGGTTTGAGGTCTTCCCTGGCGAGGGGTGAGTGCGGCCTTAAATCTCATTTTCCCGGTTCACACCGGGTGGCGACTCCATTATTCTCCGGTTTAGTCCCCCGTGGCTACTCCGTACTCCCGACCAAGCTGCGAGCTTGGAACAGCATGCGTCGCCCAGTTCCTGTGTCCCACAGTCTGGCGACTCCACTGGGGATAGAGAATCGGCCCCGAATTTATCTTGTAATGATTGGATTTATGTTTTAATTGACTGTGTCTATAGTGGATAAAATACGGGTTTAATCAAAGGCATTTTAAGGCTAGGTAATGGTTTGGTGTCTTCCTTCATTCACTACCTTTCTAGAAGGAAAAGCTGTGAAGGCACCTATATGGCCACCTACTCGTAGCCTATTGTGATGGACTAATTTGGAGGACTCGTTGTTTATTTCTGACACCAAGTGATAAGAGCCTAAAAGGCTTGGGTATTTAAGTGAGCCTCACTCCACCTTCCCTCTGGGGAATCTACAACGGAAAATCCATTTGACAGTCCGTCACACACCATAGCTCATTGGCACGTACCTTAGTGTATAAAAAAGGGTGCGCTCACTTGGTTGCTCGAACCCTTGATTGGGGAGACCTAGTTGTGGGCCATCCTTCGCCGACGAGAGCCTTTGTCTATACTCCTGCGAACCCACCCATAGACCGGGTTTGTATGGTTAAAGTAACAATTATTTCCTTGAGTATGTGCTAGTGGACTATCCTCATTTGGATGCAGTTGGACCATTGTCAGAAATGCGGACTTGCTGGGCCATTTAAACGGGGCGAGTTCGTACCTTATGACCATTGGGCCCAAAGCTTCTGAAATGTTGATGGGCCATTCCGTAGAAATTATTACTTTATGTTTGCATTATCTTTTATGCTTGTGTGTGAGACATCGTCGTTTGGATCCATTTGGACCATTTGTCATGAGATATGGGCTTGTTGGGCCATTTAAACTGGGACAAGAACGTATTTTATGACGGTTGGGCCAAGGCTTCTAAGTGTTGATGGGCCACTTTGTGCTTGTGTTCGGAACGTTACCATTTGGATTTAGTCGGGCTCTTTGTCATGAGATGTGAACTCATTGGGCCATTTAAACTGGGATGAGTTCACTCCTATAACAATTAGCCCGAAAGCTTCTAAAATGATAACAGTCCGATTTGTTTGAAAATTTTAATTTTAATTTAGTATGTTATATATGTTACCTGCATCTCATGCACCTCATGCATACATATATCATGTTAACACCCTCTATGTCTCAAAAAGACATCATAGATACCGTTTGGGTTAGAGAAGGGACAAGGCTCATTAAAAGAACAGTAACAGTCATGAGTGAATCTGGTAATGAGGTATCCCAAATGGATCAGTTAGAGAACAGTCTCGCCAAGGTCACTGAACAGTTGCAAGCTTTGACTACTACTGTGGCTGGTATGGCTGTGCCCCGTGCTGGGGGAATTCTGAGAATGTGAGGCGTGAGGAGCCTCCGAATGGGTTGGGGGATGATATCCCCACTTTTGATGATGATATGGCAGAGTATGTAGCAGGCAGAGTATCTGGGTCTCAGGCAGAGTTACAGAAACTTCGGGATCAGGTTGAGTCGATTACCCGTAAGATGAGGGGTAAGAATGAGGATTTGCTGGATTATGACACACTGACTTTCGAGGAACAGTTGCCGGCACAGTTCAAGATGCCTGATATGGCTAAGTTTAACGGGAATGGGGATCCAATGGTGCATCTCTGACAGTTTGTATCAGTCATGAGTTCAGTTGGCTTATCTCAACGCCAAGTGCAGAAAATGTTTGGAATGTCGCTTGAAGGAGCTCCCGTGGTATGGTACCACAGTTTGGAGAAGAAAGTGAAAGAAGATTGGAGGGAGTTGGCCGATGCTTTCCTGAAGCAGTATGTCACTGACCTAGAGATCGATCTGTCACTCCGTGATCTGGAGAATGTTAAGCAGAAATCGGAGGAGAGTTTTAAGGAGTATATGGACCGATGGAGGGGTCAGTTGTTGAAGATGCAGACTAGGCCTTCAGAGAAGGATCAGATTAAGATGATTATCAAGGGCACCAAGCCCTCCATTTACAGCAAGTTGAGGAGGATGACCTCTATGATTGTAGACTTTCGGCAGTTGAGGGAAACTGTCATGGATATTGAAGAAGAAGAGGCCGAGAATAGAAAATTCTATGGTCTGAACAGGAGGCCCATTAGGGGAACATCGGGAACAAAGCCCGTTTCTGCTGAGATTGCCGCTATCCGGAACCGGAGATTTTCCAACTTGGGAAGACCCCTGTCAAATGTGCTAGAGAAACTGAAGAGGCAAGGGCTTTTAAAACCCTTGGAAGTCAAACCATTACCCAATCCCCTACCATCACATTATAACCTAAGCCTTTACTGTCACTTTCACCAACAAAAAGGCCATGACACTGACAATTGCGCCCGACTCCGCCATGAAATCCAAGACCTGATAGACTCCAAGAAAATACCTGAACCAGAAACAGAACAGCCTGACACACTAGAAACCCCTTACCCAATTACCGTGCCGTACCACCACCAGCCTATATGATCAATTCTGGCCTCCCAGAAGACCTTGTCCTAAAATCCTTTCACCCTCAAGCCTTTTGCCTGGTAATCTGGGATATAATAGTACTGTGAAGATGAGTTTGAGCAGGAAAAACTTTTGGCTTGATTTCTCTAGCAGTGATGAGGAAGAAGTAAGGGGAATGACTCGCAGTGGTCGTTTCTATAATGATATGGCGGAGAAGGGTAAGAAAGTTTTGACAGATGGTAGAGAAGTGGTTGAGACTGCAGAAAATACTGAGAGGGATATAGTGCTGAGGCAATTGAGGAAGACTAGAGCACAAGTGAGTATCTGGGAACTGTTATGTGCATCTCGGGAGCATAGGCAGGCTATGGTTGAGGCCTTGAGCAAGATTGTGGTACCGGAAGACGCCAACCCTGCAATGTTTGTTGGGTCGGTTCAGAAAGAAGCTTTGCAGATATCTTTTCTGAGGATGAACTCCCGGCGGAGGGGAGAAATCATAACAGCCCTCTATTTATCAGAGCCGAGGTGAGGGGCAAGAGAACTTCATGTGTAATGGTGGATGACGGTTCGTCCATCAATGTGTGCCCGCTGAAAATTCTGGCGAGATTGGGTATGAAAGCAACAGACTTGACCTCTCCAGTATGACTATTAAGGCTTATGATGACAGTAAAAGGGGAGTTGAGGGTACCTTGTGGCTATGGTCAAGGTAGGACCGATTGAAGATGAGGTTGAGTTCACAGTACTGGACATCCCGGCTACTTTCGCCTTATTGTTGGGAAGGCCTTGGTTTCAAAACTTGGGGGCGTGCCTTCCACTTTGCATCAGATGATCAAGTTCCCGTATGAGGGAGAAGTTGTTACCATCCGGCCTGAAGTTAGATATGTCGTGGCTGCCTTGGAGATACAACCTTTCACGAGGTTTCAGGTGTCAACTACTTTGAGGAGTGGGTGGATCCTAGGGTGGCTAGGATTATAGAGAAAATGAAGTTTGAGCCGGGTAAAGGTTCAAAATTACCAGATTTCAGAGGACAGACTACTCGGAAGGGTTTGGGGTACAAGTCTGATGAAGAAAAGCCAAGGTCAAGAAAAGGGCCTGAAACTGATGGAATGTTTTGTGAAAGCTTCAGGATATCAAGGGAGCCTGAACCTGTGGAAGTTAATGGAATTGTGGTACCTGGATTTGAGATCTTCCAGGATATGTTGGGTAAGAAGCTGATAGTTGAAGAAATTGTGGAGAAAAAAGAAGAGAATTGGGAGGAAGAACTCATGAAGTTGGAGAGCCTGACTCTGGGAGAGGACGAAAAGCCTGAGGAAGACCTGATTGCAGAGGAAGAAGTGTCTATAGATGATGAAGACATTTACCTTCCTGATTTGTTTGAATGTACTTCCGCATTATCCAATAATAAAGACATCTCTTTTGCTTACTTGCCTGAGTCATTTCCATTTACACTGCACGAATCAAGCATATTCGACATCAGTTAGGCAGAACTATTGCATTTAACTTGGGTACACTTGAGAACCCCAAGGAAATTCTGATTGCAAGTGAAGTAACCTCCGAAGAGAGAGAAAACTAGAAGAAGTGTTGGTCAGATATGCCAAAGTGTTTGCTTGGTCCTATGAGGACATGCTGGGGTAGACAGAAACATTTCCCAACACACAATACCAACTTATCCGAATATGAGGCCAGTAAAACAGAAACTCCGACGGACGAGACCGGAATGGGCTGAGAAAGTCAGAGAGGAAGTTAAGAAACAGATAGATGTGGGGTTCCTGGAAGTAGTAAAGTATCCTGAGTGGTTGGCTAACATAGTACCGGTGCCGAAGAAAGATGGGAAGGTCAGAATGTGTGTAGACTATAGAGATCTCAACAAGGCTTGTCCGAAAGATGATTTTCCTCTGCCGCATATAGATGTTTTGGTTGATAGTGCGGCTTTATCTGCTATGTATTCATTTGCAGATGGATTTTCAGGTTGCAATCAGGTTCTCATGGCTGAGGAAGACAAACATAAGACTGCATTTGTTACTGAGTGGGGTACTTATTGTTACAAGGTTATGCCGTTTGGGCTTAAGAATGCGAGGGCTACTTATCAGCAGATGGCCACTACACTTTTCCACGACTTGATATACAAAGAGATTGAGGTGTATGTGGATGACATGCTGGTGAAATCAGAGACAAGAGTTGGGCATATTGAAGCATTGGAAAGGTTCCTTCAGAGGGTTGACAGATACAACCTGCGGCTTAATCCCAAGAAATGTGTGTTTGGGGTGACATCAGGGAAATTGCTTGGTCATACAGTAGGAATGGGTGGAATAGAGGTAAACTCCGAAAAGATCAAGGCAATCACAGAAATGCCTGCACCGAAGACAGAAAAAGAAGTCAGAGCATTCTTGGGAAAGATTCAGTACATCAGTCGGTTCATTGCCAAGTTGACATCAGTATGTGAGCCTATCTTCAAACTGTTGAGAAAAGATCAGCCAGTAAGATGGAATGAACAGTGTCAGACAGCCTTCGACAAAATCAGAGAGTACTTGGTGAAGCCTCCTGTATTGAAACCTCTGAGACCGGGCAGACCTTTGATATTGTATTTGGCTATAGAATCAGAAGCACTAGGGGCAATGATGGTACAGCCAGATGAGACAGGGGTATAACATGTAGTTTACTATATGAGTAAGAAGATGCTCCCGTATGAGGCTCGGTATCAAGAAGTTGAGAAGATCTGTCTTGCAGTGGTATGGGCTTCCAGAAAATTGCGGCATTATTTCCAGTTATACAAGATCCAGATAGTGGCCAAGTAAAATCCTCTGAAATATCTTCATTCGGTGCCTTCAATAGTGGGAAAATTGGGCAGATGGTTGGTATTGCTGACAGAGTTTGACATTGAGTATCTCACCTCCAAAGTGATCAAAGTGAGGGGGATCGGTATAAGTTTGAATTTCCAGATGAAGAGATCCAAGCAATAACAGTTCAGAGATGGAAGATGTATTTTGACGGAGCAATGAATTACAAGGGAGCCGGAATTGGAATCGTGATATAACCCCCGAGGGAGAGACTTTGCCTTTGGCCAAGAGGTTGACATTCAGAGTGACTAACAACATGGCCGAGTATGAAGCATGTGCTTTTGGTTTGACAGCATTGATAGCCTTGAAGGCGGGAGTGTGGAAGTCTATGGAGATTCTATGTTGGTAGTCCAGCAGATGCAAGGAGAGTGGGAATTGAAAGAAGAACGGTTGAAACATTACCTTTTTCACCTCAGAAAGTTGGCACAGGTTATCCCTGAGTGTAAGTTTTAGCACTTACCGAGAGAAGAGAATCATATGGCAGACGCATTGGCTACACTTGCAGCAACTTGGGAGAATCCAGAAAAGTTAGTGATGAGACCGTTGATACTGACAACAGCGAGCAGACCTGTTTATGAGATAGAAAGAATTCTGGAAGTTGAGGTCGACGACGGTAAACCTTGGTATTATGACATTCAGAGATATTTGGAACATGGTGAACTCCCGGAAGGGGCAGGCAGAAAAGACTGAATAGCCATTCAGAAGTTAGATTCCCAGTATGTGACTTTGAAAGGGGAACTGTACAAGAGGCAAGCAAACGGTATTCAGTTGAAGTGTTTGAGAAAAGAAGAAGCTCAGCATGTAATGGAAGAAATACACGCCGGGGTATGTGGTCCGCACATGAACGGGTTGAATCTGTCCCGCAAGATAGTGAGACAAGGTTTTTATTGGTCAACCATGGAAACAGATTGCGCGAAGATGGTGAAGCATTGTCATGACTATCAAGCATACGGTAATTTGAATCACTTGCCACACACAGAGTTGCACGGGTTGTCAGAGCAGTGGCCTTTCTCAGCATGGGGAATTGATATGATTGGAGAAATTTGACCGAATGCATCGAATGGGCATCGCTTCATAGTAGTGGCAGTAGATTACTTCTCGAAGTGGGTGGAAGCCGAATCATTCCGTAATTTTACAGCAAAACAGATGGCAAAGTTTATAGCCCGAAACCTCATTTGTCGGTATGGTATGCCGCATCATATAGTTATAGACAACAGAGTTCAGTTTCAGGGAGAGACGAAGGCAATGTTATAGAGGTACGGGATAGGCCATCACAAGTCATCACCATACAGGCCGCAAGAAAATGGGGCAGTTGAGGCAGCCAAAAAGACCATAAAGACGATTTTCGCCAAGATGACAGAGAACTGCAGAGATTGGGCCGAGAAGCTACCATATGCTTTGTGGGGGTACAAAACATCAGTAAGGACAGCAACATGGGCCACACCTTACTCTTTGGTGTATGGAATGGAAGCAGTATTACCAGTAGAAGTGGAAATACAGTCTATGAGGGTATTAGCAGAGGCAGAATTACCAGAACAGGAGTGGGCCGCACATAGGTTTGATCAGTTAGCACTATTGGATGAGAAGAGAACGAAGTCTTTGTATCACATGCAGTTGTATCAGAAGAGACTAGCCCGAGCATTCAAAAGAGAGTATGTCCACCAAGATCAGAAAAGGGTGATTTGGTACTTAAGCAGTCGAGGCCGTCGACGACAGATCCGAGAGGAAAATTCAGACCTAACTGGCAGGGACCTTACATAGTGCAGAAGGTAATGGGAAATGGAGCAGTGAAGCTATCAGACTTGGAGGGGAATGAGTTCACCGAGCCGATCAACGTAGACAGATTGAAGGAATACTTTGCCTGAGGGAGAGAATACCGAGTAGTCACCGTGGGAATTGGCAAAAGACCTAACCCAACGGAATAAGAAAATCATTCATGCATACATGTAAGATCACATTCTCTTCGTGTTTGTTTTTGTTTTGTGTTCGCAGGTTAGAAGAAAGGAGAAAGCGGCAGAAATGAGCCAAGCAGCGTCAGCACAATTTCAGTTTTTGGGGATGAGTCCCAAGGGGCGAGGCCCATATCATGTCGGCTTGGGGCCGAGGCCCATATCAGCTAGAGGGCGAGGTCCCTATTGTCAGCGGTGTTGGGTCGAGGTGCCCAGGGTTGAGGTGCCCCCTTGTCAGTTGTAGTTCCGGGTCGAGGTGCCCAGGGTCGAGGTGCCACTACATCATCAGTTCGAGGGTGAGGTCCCTATTGTCAGCGGTGTTGGGTCGAGGTGCCCAGGGTCGAGGTGCCCACTACATCATCAGTTTGAGGGCGAGGTCCCTATTGTCAGCGGTGTTGGGTCGAGGTGCCCAGGGTCGAGGTACCCCGTTGTCGGTTGCAGTTATTGGGATGCGTCCCAGGATCGAGGTCCACTGCAGGACAAACTCAGCTCGAGGCAACAGCCGAGCCAGGTAAGTGAAAATGCATTGCATAACTTTGATAGGATTGTTCAAAGTCACACACTGCACAAGTACCATCAAAGTGGGGGTGACTGTAGGCATTGCATTTTCGCATGTGAAACCCGATGATGAGTCTCAATTGGAGGCACTACCTTTTTTAGCTAAGGATATCGCGGAAAACGGAGGTCGGAAGGGGAAATTCAGAATGAGTACGTCATCAGATTCATTTCGCAAGCTCATTGTCTTCGTTAGTGCTGCGTCCGTTACTTCGTTCGAACGTCAAGCAGATTGTGGGCGTTCGTGTAGCGTTCGAATGGGCGTTCGAACGGCATCGGTATTTCTGGTTTTGCTGTTAGCCTCGCACCCCAGCCCAATTAGCCCCCCAAAGCCCATAAAACACATCCCAATTAATCAAACACATTTAAAACACATGGGAAATTAAATTAAATATTAAATAAAATAATTAAACCATTTACCAATTAAATAAAACATAAAATATAATCATACCTAATAAAGATAAATCAAATATATTATATACCAAACATAACAAATATCATGCCTAATTAAAATCAATCATAACAAATTAAATATTTTGTATTCCTAATCTAGCCAAGATTTGTCCCCCATCAATCTAATCCTTCCTTGTTGAATACCAAATCAAATCCTCCTTTTAATTCCAAAATCCCTTCCTTGTGAGACAAGGAGTAGCCCTAGCCATTCTCTATATAAACAATCCATATCCAAGACATGCACTCCCCTAGCTCATACACAAGGCTTACATGAAAATCACAACACCAAGAACACTAGCCACTCACGGCAATAGAAAGAAGCACAAACAAAACTCTTCTCTTCATCTCTCATTCTTTGGCCGAGAATACCAATATCCTCCATCCCCTCCATTGCCGAATTTTAACAGCCATTACAACCACCAATACAGCCCCCTAACCACCACTGAAAACCACCTCCATAAACTCCCCACACATCACCGAAAATACACCCCCAAAACAGCAGCCAAATCCTCTTAAAACAGTCGCTAAAATCCTCAAAACAGTTACATAAAAACTGCATTCATAATCCTTAAAATAATCACACAAGACTACACTAAAAACCAATAAAAAAACTCGGAACAGTCCGTTGAAACGTCAAAAAAAGTGACCTGCAGGTGAGCAGCAAAACAGAGGCTGAACAGGAGCAGAACGGAGACCGAACAGCAAGCAAAACAGCAAAACAGTGAGCTAGGACGCTAAACCAGTGAACCAGAGAAGTTGAGGAGCTGTACCCTTCCGACGTCCGTGAAACGCAACCCTGAAAGTTGGCAAAAAGGTTAGACCTGAGGGTATTTTCCACACTCATTTTCCGTTTTATTTATATTATTTATTGAGTATTGCTTGCATGATTGTCATGTTGAAATGCATGTTGTGGCCCTTGAGTAGATAAATATGCATGAATTATGAGACGTTGCATGTTGTGGCTTTGGAATAAAATGAGAGATGTGTCAACTCTCGCGGTATATCGGATGGAAACCCGGACATAAATTTCATAGCCAATTCCGAATGGACGGTAATATGATCTGTACTTGGGATACAACTCCACGTACTGCGTGAGTAAACGACACCCTCTTTTGTTTTGTGTTGCTTTGGTTTATTTATTTTTCGTCACTTGAATTCTGCATGTTGCTTATTTATGCATGATTTAATCGAGCGCATGGGTTTAGTAAGTGCGATGAAAGGTCCCCTATTTGGAGGGGTTAAAACCCTTTACCATGATGCTTTGCCACGCCGGTTGATGTGTGTTCGGTTGAATGCAAGATATGTTCAATCGGGAATACTAAGTTTGATAGTATTGTTTTTAAATTCTTTGTATGCATGATTCAATCGAGCGCTTGGGCTTAGTAAGTGCAATGAAAGATCCCCTATGGGGAGGGGTTAAAGCCCTTTACCACGATGCTTTGCCGCGCCGGTTGATGTGTGTTCGGTTGAATGCAAGATACATTCAATCGGGCATACTAAGTTTGATTATTGTTTTTAATTCTTTGTATGTATGATTCAATCGAGCGCATGGGCTTAGTAAGTGCAATGAAAGATCCCCTATGGGGAGGGGTTAAAGCCCTTTACCACGATGCTTTGCCGCGCCGGTTGATGTGTGTTCGGTTGAATGCAAGATACGTTCAATCGGACATACTGAGCTTGAAATTATTGTCTTTATTCTTTGTGTTGCATGCATCAGGCCTGGTTCCATTCGAACACATTCTCGAACGTTACACGAACGTGAACCTTCTGTTTACCGTTTGAACGTGTTCTCGAACGCTACGCGAACGCGCACGCACTTTCTTAGTCTTATCACGCATCAAGTCTGGTTCCGTTCGAACGTGTTCTCGAACGCTATACGAATGCGAACCTTCTGTTTACCGTTCAAACGCGTTCTCGAACGCTACGCGAATGCGCACGCACTTTCTTAGTCTTATCATGCATCAGGTCTGGTTCAGTTCGAACATGTTCTCGAACGCTATACGAACGCGAACCTTCTGTTTACTGTTCGAATGTGTTTTCAAACGCTACGCGAACGCGCACCCACTGAACTGAGTCCATTTTCATCAGATTTCATGCATAGTTTTCCTAGTAGCTATCCCTACGTATGATGAACCTGATTGCCCCTTTGTATTACGCAAGATTGTGTTGGTGTCATTCATTTGTATTCCCCACATGTATGAGTACAATGTGTTTAACATATCAAAATTCATATACCTATGTCATGATAACATTTGAGTATTATTTCTTGTGGTATATCAGATGGAAACCCAGACATAAATTCCGTATCCGATTCCGAATAGACGGTAGTACGGTCTGTACTTGGGATACAATTCCACGTACCACTTGGGAAGGTGCTCACATGTGTGCTTGTGTGGTTAGTATGTGTGCTTGTGTTTTCTTGAATATAATATGCCAATGAAGTTGTATGTTCATCGTTACTTTGATGTACTTTCAAGCATGCAATCTTAGATGTGAAATATATGTAAATTTAGGTGTAAGTTTTATTTTGTACATGTGAATTTAGAAGCATGATACTCTTGGAAATAAGTGTTACTTAAGCCTGATTAAATTATTACATAAATCCTTTCATTACAAGTGGCATAAGTAAGGGACCATTCCGAACCCAACGGTTTGAGGTCTTCCCTGGCGAGGGGTGAGTGCAGCCTTAAATCTCATTTTCCCGGTTCACACCGGGTGGCGACTCCATTATTCTCCGATTTAGTCCCCCGTGGCTACTCCATACTCCCGACCAAGCCGCGAGCTTGGAACAGCATGCGTCGCCCAGTTCCTGTGTCCCACACTACGGTATACTACGCTTGATACAGATCTTTTATTCCTGTAAGGATGTTTCCGGAGAATTGGGTAGGCATGGCGCTTTGCTAGAGGCCAACCTTGTCTTGTAAATCGGTAAAACGTAGTACGAGGTACTTACGTGTTCGGATAGTCTGACGACCGAATTTACTGCCAACATATCCGGGGATCTCATGGGTCACTTCCCAAAGATTCACCGATGACGTATAACTCGCACTCTAAATTAATCTGGGATTAATTAGAAGAGAGAGAAAATTAATCCGGGATTAATTGCGGAGATATTTTATTTTGGATAAAATATCAATTAAAGAGAGATAACGATTTTTTGGAATCAATCGAGAAATTAATATATTTGATATATTAAACGAATTAGATTTTGACACGGAATTAAAATTTGATTTTAATTCGGGCGAACGAATTAATTCTAACGAATTAATTTAGAATTAATTCGTTAGCAATGTGAATAGTGATTTCGCTAGGCGTAATCATTTAATTACGACGCAACGGAAAATTCGTTAATTTGAAATTAGCGAACCTGAGCCCGAGATTATTTGCGAGCACATTCGCATTTCAAATTCGAGTGCGGCACGTCAAATCAAGCGTCAAATCACTAATCACATCAAGCGTCAAATCATTAGTCACTTTGAGTGATGTGACAACTTATTACTTGATTTGATTGATTGATGGAAGTTGATGGCTAGCATTTAATGCTATTTTAGAGCCAAAAATTGTGTTGACTTTTTGAAAGCCTTTACACAAATTTGGTATATGTTTTTTATTTGATTTTGGAAATCAAATTAACTTAATACACAACTTCTCTCCTTCTCTCTATTTCTTCTCTCTCTCACGCCCAAACCAGTGGGTTTTTCTTCTGTTCTTGGCAGTGAACTGCCGTGGAAATGGAGGAAGAAAGGAAGCCAAGAGTTGGATTTTTGTGGCAAAAATCGCAAGTGCTAGCACACTACGAGACATGCGAAGGTGATAGGGAAGTCCACCCATGAGCCGGGAACCATTCGACGAAGCTTGGAGCTTGACGAAGGACCAAACAGAGGCCAAACCAGTGGACTGTTTTGTGCACTACCGAACCAGTTCAAGGAGGAAGAAAATGATTTTGTTGCCTCAGCGTCGCTCAACCGATCGATGTGAGTACTGCAACTTCTTCGATTGTTATTCACACTTGATTCATGCTTATTATTGATCTTGGGACCTTAATAGAAACCAACAATGGCATATAGAGCAAGGTTTGAGCATGAAATGTTTAGGGCTTAAAATTTGGGTAATTGTATTTGAGCATGATTTGAATAAATTGGATGTTTAAGTATGCTTAATACATGTTGAATTGAAGTTTGATTGGATCAATTTCAAGAAAATTGATTTGAAATAATTTTCCCCAAATTTTCTATGTTGGCCGAATGTAGAGTTGCCCTATTAGTCTTGGATTTTTTGATTTTTGATTCATTGGATGAGTTAGAATCATTCAGGAATCTGATTTAATGTCGATTGTGGAATTAATTGGATTGAATTCGAATCGGACACAAATCCCCTCCCTTGGCCGAGACTTGTAGCATGTAATTGGGTTTGATTTTAATCAAAATGTGTTGGACATGTGATGATGAAAATGAGCATGATTAGTTATGTTAATTAATGTTTTAGAAATGTTAATTGGGTAATTAATTGTGTAATGCACTTTATGTAATTAAATTGTGAAATTGGGTTTTTGTGATTTAACTATAATTGGGCCTTAAAATTGGATTTGGGCTTCTGTGTTGTAATTGGGCTTTGTTGTACAAAGTTGGGTTTAGGCTAAATTGGTTGGATCCAATTGGGCCCAAAACCGCATCCATAAAGCCCAAATGCGACTTAATGGACCTTTAAAGTTTAATTGGGCCTAATGGGCCAAGATTGATTTATAGGCTTATGGGGTAATTCCCGGATTGGATTTTGGTTATTCGGTTTCACCCGAGTTGACCAAAAGTCCACGCCTTGAAGAAATTAATTAAAAGCCCATTGGACTTTAATTAAATTGACGTTGGACGTTAATCGGGCTTTGAGACCCGTAACGATTAAATTTGGAATTTAACTCGTAAAGGTTCGTTAAATAAAGTGTAGTATTTAATTTGGAATTAAATAGTGAATTAGAATTAAATACAAATTGAATTGGATTTAATTATGTAGTTTAATTTAATTCGAGAATTCGTACTTTAAGTACTTATTCGCAAAACGAGTTTGACTCGCGCAAAATCAAATCGTTGTTTGAACATTGGATGATCACTAATTATCAGATTAATTAATTTGATTAGATTGATTGATAACATGTTTGTGTGAATACATGGTTGCGATGCATAAATAATGTATATCGGATGGATATTAGATGGGTGGGACAATTTTAGAAATTGTTGTAATAAATTTGATTTATTAATTGGACCTGCGTGTCCAGCTTTATTACTCTCTATTCTTTGTATTCTCTTCTCACCTATTCCCCTCAATGTAAATGAGGTTTCTTTAGAAGTGTAGTGTAACGGGTAGAAGTAATACATGTGCTAGCGGGAGAGAGAAAGTGAGAGATTTGATCTAGGATCGATGTGTAAAGTATCCATCCGCATATCATTATTATTTTTTCATATGCGCTTTATTATGTGTTTAGAATGCATGTTTAAGGGTGTATGATGATGACCTTAACAAAGATAATAAATTGGTTGCCAATTTGCACTCGAAAAACCCTCACATAATATTAAGCGTTTTTCCTTCCATTGAGTGATTCTCACTCAAGATCCGAGACTGGCATTGGCTTGTTGGCCAAAGTCAAGGCCTTTGTCCGTCAAGGATGTGTTTGAATCACGAGAGCTTTGTTCCATGTCAGTGTCTTGTCCAAGTTGTGGTTTGTTGGCCAAAGTCAAGACCACTTCTTGTCCATCGACATTGATTACGAAGCTTTCCATGGTCAATGGGTCGCGCTTAACTGGGATCACTAAGTTTTTGTGCCAAAGCCAATGCTTAGTTGATTCAGAGGAAAAAGGTTAGGTAATACATTGGATGTATTGGCATATATAAGATATATGTTTCGGACTTGGATGTCCCCCTACCGGATCTAGGAATTGGATTGGATCCAATGATCTTAGAGATCTACCTAGTTAATTATCATACAATTTGTTGGCCAAAGTCAAGATTGTGTGATATTTAACGGGATCCTAGCCCACTAGGAAACACGGTTTCCCGAGTACTCGACAGAGGGTTAGAGGCTCGCCGAAAAATAGTGGGAGGCAAGAATTGAATTTGCAATACTCGTTTAATTACTTGCCATACGCGCTCGAACAAACATCATTCATCGTTATATATTAAATGTTAGTTGGACTAATATTTAATTGTTGTTTTAATAAATAGTTGGACTATATTCAAACAATTCATTTATAGTTGATTTTATAATTTGATTATAGTAATCAATATAATTGATTTTAATCTATTAAATTATAGTTGATTAAATAGTTGGACTATTGTAATCATTATAATAAATAGTACCTAAATCGTTGATTAAATAGTTGGACTATTAGAATCAAGATTAAATTGAAAGATTGATGTTTAATACATGATCCTAGGGAAAATGTATTTAAATGGTTTAATTTTCAAATTGGGAAATAAATTTCCGGATGGTCCTGGAAAATAATCAGTTACTTTATTTGATAAAATAACATATTAAGCCTAAGCCCATAGTTAAGCAAATAGTAGAGCATAATCTTTGGAAGATTTATGTGATGATAACTTAAGTGCTTAATCCATTAAGCTTGTCACAGTAGACTCCTTAATTTCTGAATCAGAACTAAGGATTAGATCCTTAAAGTATGATAAAGAAATTGAAGGATCTTCATAAATATATACTTAGATTTTAGAAGTACTAAATTGCAATACTTAATTCTTGGAGAGTTAATGACTATTCTCAAGGAGACAAAGTCAAAGTTTGCAATTAGGCAAGTAGCGCAAGGCGCACCTTACTTCGATATTCTAGAAGGCTAAGGCTTGGCCAAAGGCTTCTGGAATGTGAAAAAGGGCAAAGGTAAAATCATTATAATCTTCTAGGAAGATAAAAGACATATCCCAAAATGTCTGCCTAAATTGTGGTAAACGGGATCGCGGAAGCGGGACTGCCGTTTGAACAAAGCAGACATGAAGGAATTGAAGACGAGCAAGGCTCTGACTTCAAATATGTTTGTCAACATTATGTTCACAGCTAGTATTAAAATTAGATTTTAAATACTCAGCGTGGTACATATATGTTTTGATGTTCAGAATCTGTTTTGAATAGGATACTGACTTCAATAGAGATTTATCTGCGAATTGTAAACGGGTTGAAAGTCGCTATTTTAACCGTAGATACCTAACTTTAGGAACTACCTTCGGGTGTGTACTTAAATTAGAGAACTGTTATAATGTAACTAGTTTGACTAGAAACATTATCTCTATATCAGTGTTTACCCGTTGTGGATATACCTTTATATTCTAGAACACTAAAGTGTTTTTTTATATAAAGATGATATTGAGATAAGCACATTAGATGTGAATAACATAATTTATATTTTGAATATAAATAAAATCTCAAATATATAATATGACAAACAGACAGCTCAAACTGATTTGATCAGATGAAACTAATTGTGGCATTGTTGTCTGGGACACAATTAAACCAGACTCTTATATCCACACTTTTGAAGAGTGGGTACTCGGACTGATTTGATTATATTCAAATAAAGTCTATGAATCTAGTTTATTGGGTAAAGTGCCTAAAACACTATTTACTTGGTAAAGGTGTAAATGCCACCGATCTGTTAGCCCTAGTTCATAGTGAAGCAAGTGGGCCCATGTCTAGCTAGGCTATATGTGGATATGAATATTTCGTGACCTTTACGGATGTGGCATCACATAATGGTTATGTGTTTCTTTGAAGAACATAAATAAGAAACTTTTAGAATTTCGACACGAATAGACAAACAGATCGTCTAAAGTATTAGACCGTCACGGTAAGACCGTAATGGAAAATACTTAAGCAATAAGTTTCTAATATACTAAAAGGGTAAACTATTCTTTCAAATGAGGACTCCTCCTGGAACAAGTCAGTTTGACGGTTGTAGGCATTGCATTTTTGCATGTGAAACCCAATGATGAGTCTCAGTTGGAGGCACTACCTTTTTAGTTAAGGATATTGCGGGAAACGGTCGTCGGAAGGGAATCGGTATTTCGTTAGATCATTTTTCACTTATTTAGCGTCAAGCTCACTTGTTGGACTTCCGTTTAGATCACCTTTGGCCCAGAAAAAAAAAACCAAAACCCTTTTAATCTAGCCCACACGCCTAACCCGCTCACCAAGCCAAACCAAGCCCACACCACATCTAGCCCACACGCCCACCATGACTAGGCCCACACGCCCATCACCCTAAATTACACCCAAATTAAATAAAATGTTCAATAACATATTAATTAGATAATGTAATTGAATTAAATAAAATAATTAAACCATTTACCAATTAA